>QRFB01005964.1:0-23067 GCA_008931105.1 Oenanthe javanica | reverse complement strand
TTAATTAAATTATATATTATATTCAAAATTTCCTCTCACTATTAGAACTTAATTGAATCATATATTATATTCAACACTCCTCGTACTCGTGCAAGTGGACAAATACTTGAGGGCCACTCACTAAATACAGGCTCTGATACCATGTTAAATACCTAGCTCCTTTTGAGATTTTAGCAGGTGTCCTTAATTGGATTATATATTATATTCAACATTCTTTACATTTTAGAAAGGGAAAATAAATTCATTCGTCCTTCAACTATTTGGGTTTTTTGGTTCAAGTTCCCAAACAAAAAACCCGATATTCTAGGTCATTTGACTTTTAATTATTCTGAATTAGGTCCTTCCGTTAAAATCCGACTAACGGAGACGTCAATTTTTGCCAACTTGGCCGATAACACGCCTGATTTGAGCTTATTTCAATACCTATTCATCATCTAATTATATATTATTTATTTTAGTTTATCATGATTTTTAATTTTATATATTATTATCTTTAGTTTATAAGTGTAAATAAAATTAGGATTTGTAATTTAGGGGAAGATATGAATAATTGTAAAAGATAAATATTGATTGGATGAAGTGATAAGATAGAGAGAAGATAATGAAAGGGAGGGAATGAATTGATAAGGTAGAGAGGAGATGATTAGAGGGAGGGAAGAAAGTTGCAGGCATCCTTTGTTTTTAAACATGTATGTATATGATAGAGAAAGTAAGAAAACAGGGGTAAGAGGATGGTGATTCCGGACGGTGTCATTATCTCCGGTCGATGGAAAATAAGATATATATGCATGTGTCATGTGTGTGTGTGTATATGTATGTATGTGTGTGGTGAGTAATATGTCATGTCACTGATATTGTAGCCTTGTAATTTGCCACGTCAATTGCCTTGTTAGCAAAAATTAACGTCTGTTAGTCGGAGATTTTAACGGAAGGACTTAATTAAGAAAAATTAAAAGTTAAATGACCTAAAATACCGGGTTTTTTATTTAGGGACAGAAACCATAAAACCCAAATAGTTTAAGGACGGATGAATTTATTATCCCATTTTAAAAAAGTACATCATAATATTAAATTCAACCAGAATTTACAAGTCCCATTCAGTAAATGTCCCAATCTTCAAAATAGTAGCTTTTCCATCTTGCTTTTAACAAAATACTAAAATACTTTCCTGCTACTTGTTTGGATGAGCTTTTCTGTTATGTAATTGGCTTAACATTCTTTATCTNTAGCTTTTCCATCTTGCTTTTAACAAAATACTAAAATACTTTCCTGCTACTTGTTTGGATGAGCTTTTCTGTTATGTAACTGGCTTAACATTCTTTATCCTTTATTTAGTGTAAAATTTATAATATTTATATAAAGAATGGATCCTATGTCTAGGCTCCTTTAACTTCATGAATTACATATAAAATTGATAGTAAGGGTGTTTATAATGCAATTTTCAGTGTCCTACTCCCAATCAGTCTATAAAGACTGAGCTGTGGATATGAGTTTTGATCTTTCCAAAGAAACTGAATACCTGGGATTAGCTCCAGAATTTGATCTTAAAAGTGACCTCCATCCCGCTAATGTGAAATTATATGCTAGACGCCTATCTAAGAAGGGACGGGTACTGGACCATAGTCCTAGATGTGATGTTACACAAATCAAGAATGACTTTCGAAAGGAGGCTAATATATTCAGGGTAATTTGGCTCAATTGTTTTTATACTGCATGCTTTTTTGTTAAGCTATAGCTAGGAAGTTGTTTCCTCTCCCAGTGCTTCATTTTTCTATTCATTTTAATGTAGGAGGTTTCTCATCGCATGACAAAGACATCGCGACCTCTTTCCTCAGATGATTATCCAGGCTCTTACAGTCGAACACCCAAGTCAGTCCCTGCCGAGACGGTTGGGTTCTTCAAGCAGTTGGAGAACCTAATTGAAGAAAACAAGTTTGATGTATTTAGGACACTTCCTCCTCAAATTCAGATGGATATACAGACTATTCAGGAGTATGAGAAGATGCTGAAGAAGTATCTATCTGGACGCCTTCTAGACCTCGCCGATGATTTAAATTACCAGGAGTTTAATAAAGTATTACACGGTTTGCTGGCTTGTAGGAGGATCCCTTCACACTTGCAGCAGGGATTCTTAACCCTTCGTTGGGATTTGCCATATTTAGCCAGTAGAGCCTATGAGCTTCACAAGGAAGTGAAGCGGGGCATAGTTTTGCCTCTTGCAAGGTTTAAGGAGAAAGAGGAGTTGAAGAGTATGTTGGACAAATATAGTTAGATTGAAGATAATCTGGTGAAGTTGGAGAAAGAGAAAGATGATAACTTGTTTGAGATAGCTAAACTTCAGACGAGTAATGAACACATAGGACTGGAAGTTGCAAATCTGGTGAAGAATGTTGTTGTTGGTGGCCGAGTTATAATGTGTAATAATAATATGGGCAAGTTGGAGCCAATGAAAGAACGTAACACGGATGAGATGTTCAAGCTTCAGGCCAATAATGAAGCCATAGATGCGAAGATCATCAAGTTTGCTGATGAAGCTGAAGCATTACAGAAGGCTGCTGCTGCTCAGAACTATAAAGTAATGAACCTTGAGGCTTTGGGATCATTATACGTGATGAATGTGGAGAATACTATGGATAGGTTGGTTATCATGGAGCTCAAATGGAAGGAGCGTGCAGAATCACTGTACTATTGAATTGCATTGTATGCATATTGCACACTTGTGTATGCTTTGTTATCTCATTATGTTCAAATCACTGTGGTATCTCATCAATTCTTCTATTTTTGAGATATTATACTTAATTGATCAAATCCAATACCCTTGATTAACATTCAAGCTCACATGGTAATTTTACTTCCCCAGATATACAGGCTTGTTGTCTGGCCTACATTTTTCCCTTTAGGGTCTCGAAGCCCTGAATTTACCACCTCTGTCTAGTGTTTGTATGATGATTTATGGATGTAGTCTAGGATTTTTATGTTTTGGATGTCCCCAACATACAATATATGCATGTATCAAGCATGTGAAGATACTATTTCTATTTGTGTGTAAAAACCACAATAAAATCATATCGACTCCCAGCCCAACAGTATTTATCTTCCTCTTCTACTACTAGCACAAAGTTTGGAAAGTATTATTATGGACCATGCTGATTTTGATCCATTGACACAGCTGAATTAGACCTGCAGAGTCATAATCCACAACAAACTGCTATAGTATAGAACACATAAACACTAACCTAAGGCAGAATTTTGCATCAGTTCGAGCATATCACCAAGATTTAGTAATTCACCGCTTAGTTGATTCAATGCCACGAAGAAATCTCATTGTTATGTTGAACAAAATTATGCATTATAAAAGCTAACAAGTGACATCAACTAAAGCAGCAAACAGAAAGACTTGAGAAATTATATAAGACTTTCCTCACAGGAAATAAACAATATAATATGACAGCGGAATCAAACATTATAAGATGACATCTGATATAATAATCATCCAACTCAAAATCCCTCAAGAGATTAACACATTAAACCAAATAAAAGCTTTCGCCACCAGCTTCAGATCTTATCAAGCTTTTCTGCCTTGACAACAGGATTAGCCTTGGCTATTGCATCACGTCCAGCAGTGCGATAATCGAAGGGGCACTCGTGTTTGTCTGAGTAGCGATGTGATCCACAGAAAAGGTTACCACAACGACATTTAAAGCCAGTTAATCCAACCCGTTTCTTGCAAGTACTGCACCGACTAGGACCTTCTTTGGCCTTCGTCTCATCAGTTTCACCAGAGCCTGAAACAATAGGTGAAGGCAGAGAGATAACCTTTGACTCTGGCAGATCAACTTGCATACTCACAGTGCCCGCAGCAAGAGGTTCTTTCTCACAGCCACTTGATGACCCATTTATAATATTTTCAATGGATGTTGCAGCAAGTGTAGCCTGCTCTTGTTTCATCATCATGTCCTTGTGGCACTTGGAGCACATATTCATGGTGGCTGCACTTCCAAAGAAGCCACAGTTATTAATGCACAAGATAGGTCCTTCGGGAGGGGCTTGGCATCCTGTTTCATTGTTCTCCATTTCTCACTGCTGCAGCAAAAGGCACTTGAGAATTGCAATACTGAAACAAGAATTGATAACTGAAGCAACCGAGAAAGAGTACAACTTGCATGTCAACACATCACTAGTATGTTGATCATATTAAACACCTATTTTAATGTACATAGTTAAGTGACACGAAACACAATTATCATTTAGGTACAAGAAAGATATGTCATTCCTATATGGCTTCTACCAAGTACAAACTATACCCACCCAAGTTATATCAGAGTAGATTCACAAAATAAATCCATCAGAGTGATAGGACTTTTGAGGGCTAAAATCTACTACCTGGAATATATTCAAAACTAAAAATACAAAAAACCTCCTAGAAGTCAAATATAATTCAGAAAATCCAGATCGTCTACATTCCCTCAGAGGCACTACTCTCATTAGTGGGAGTCGGTGGACTAGTTCTCAAAAAACAAATTTTATGGCAAAAAAATGATATTTTAAGGCTAAAGCTAAACACAGAAGATATAGATTAGATATCTGAGGAAGAGAGATAAGAGTGTATAGTAAAATGCCCGACTGAAACACTGAACCTGAGTGCAGCTGACTCATAGATGATAACTAGGAGTACAAACTGAACTTGGTTTTCACCCCAGAGGTTATTATACTAAAAAAACATCAAGTTTGTGTTAACATGGAGAAATCTTCGATCCATAGTCAGGCATGCCTCCAACCTCAACCCAAGTTGCAAGATTAACTTAAGGGACCTCATATCACCTGAAGAGGGGCCCAAAAGAAGGGATGTGAAAGTCCTAGAGGCTTGGAAATTGGCACTAGCCCATCACCTTCATCCAATATCCTTACACATGCCACAACCCAAGCCATCTAAAAATTTTCTCATATAACAAAAGCCTCGAAACAAACATTTATCTAGTTTAAAGAAAATAAGCGGAGTTTAAAACAAAAGCATTGGAATCCAGCATCAAGACCAACTAGAGACTACACACTGTTTTTTGGTCATAAGCACCTTAAATTACAAATGCCTTGGCATACACAATACTGTAACATAGTCAAACTATTACAAGCCCTCAAATTTAAAGAACTAATCCGTAGTATTTGCACGTTCAAACCCTCAATGCCAACAAACATAACAATAGGCAAGTAATTCAAATAGCTACAAGTTCAGTTCGGCAAAAGAAATTACAAACAGAACAAATTCAAATAAAATTTATGCCCAAAGCAAAGCTCAACAATTACTAATATATACTAACCTAATCTCATCATATAAGCTGAAATTAATTTCAAAAACCTCCAGATCCCAAACCATAACAAACCTCAAAACTTACACTAACTTTTAATTATCTTTAATATGCTAAATAAAANGGCAAGTAATTCAAATAGCTACAAGTTCAGTTCGGCAAAAGAAATTACAAACAGAACAAATTCAAATAAAATTTATGTCCAAAGCAAAGCTCAACAATTACTAATCTATACTAACCTAATCTCATCATATAAGCTGAAATTAATTTCAAAAACCTCCAGATCCCAAACCATAACAAACCTCAAAACTTACACTATTCCCAACACATAAAATTACAAAAACACAAATAATTACCACCCCACGAATCAAAAACAAACAATCAAAGATACAATTATATAAAAAACAAAAACTTCTAATAATTTAAAATGATAAACCCTAAAAAGAACAAAATAATTAATAAAAACACAACAGATCGATAAAAATAAAAGGTCTAACCTGTTAATCTTCTTCAAAATAGAAACTTTAAGCCGATCTCGCAACGATGAGCCCTAAATTAATCAATAAATGAAGTCAAACATCAAAAAAAGAAGCAAATTTAAACAAACAACACAGCAGTTACATATATACGTACAAATATAATACAATATGTATAGGATAATATGATAGAGAGGATGATGTATATGAATTGGGGGTTAAAATTTGTTACCCTAGCGAACAAACGAGGGGATCGTCAGAGAGAGAGAGAGAGAGAGAGAGAGAGAGAGAGATAATTGTTGGAATAATAATAGAGAGCGAGCGAGCGAGAGAGGAGAGAGATCACTTTTTGTTTTGAATTATTGTTGCTTTTTTATATATATATTTAATTGTATTTATTTATGTATTGGTTGCGTGTGTTCCAATGAATGATGGACTATATGTTTTGTATCTCGACATTTTTTCAGTTACAATACACCTCGGCCTTTATTTTTAATAACAAATGCAGAGTTGGGAAAACCAATTTCGAAAGAACTAAACAACAGTTAGAATCACTCCTTAAAACAGAGAATAACTGAATAGGGAATCAAACACCCAAAAATACGGTAGAAGTTTAAAAGAGCTTGTTTAGCAATTCAATGAACAACAGTATTGCAACAACGATAACTGAATAGGGGATCAAAAATCCCAAAAGACGGTAGAAGTTTCAAAAGAGCTTCTTTAGCAATTCAATGAGCAACAATATTGCAACGAGACATAAAGGAAAAATTTATACTAAAATCAAACGCCATTGGTTTGATATCTTCGATTTATTAAAATGAAATTCGAAACCGATACGAATTTATTTTACTGAATTTTAGTATTATCCGAATTTCGAACTAGATTTTTGTTGAATTTTTTAAATTTACAAATTTATTTCATCAAATTTTATAATTACTTATTAATTCACTCATGAGTCAGATATGAGACAAAATTTTATCTTTTTATTAATTTTGAATTTTAATCGTATTTGTATACATATGTTAACTTTTTATTCCTTTAAAGTTATTAATATATATAAGAATAAGAATTACATATTTGGTTTGGTTGTGTATTATTAGAGAAAACAAGAAAAACTCTATGAAATAAATTATTAAATAAATTTTAATACTTTTCTGACATTATTACATTAAAAAAATTTAATAAATTATAATTTTTAAAACCTTATTAATATTTAGATAAATTTATATCAAAAGAATAACATACTACTAATTCGTAGATTCGATCAAAAACACAACATGAATTTAACCTGAAAATATGAATTTGATTTACTAATTTTTGGGTTCGGGTTAGTTTCGAGAGGTCTTATGAAATCTACTGATGGTATAAACAAATCCGCCACTTCATCCAAATGTGTAAAAGATCTGATCTCCGGTAACAAATGATGGATTACAAATATCTACTACATATCTTTTTCATAAAGGAATAGAAATATTTTGCTTATGTATAATTGAAAAGTGCATTAATATAAATACGGTAGTAAGAAACGACAATACAATATTGTGTAAACTATAAAAAGAGTTAAAAGTAGATTGTCATATATTAGCATTTTTCATGTAATAATTTTACCAAAGACGACCCTATTACGGGAATATCTTCGGATACACTTGTTACAATTTTAAATGTTCAATAATCAATTTGAACCCTTTTACCACTATTTTATCCCCATTACCAATTAAATCTGTCATGAATAATTCCCTTTTCGCCGGATTATTACCGATATAATCATAGAAAGCTATTTTTTCAAGAATTTTAGACCTGATAAATTTTGATTTTTGACTAGCTGAGCACTAACCTAATTACATTGATAACGAATAGGCCTAACTAATTTAATCGGGGTAGTTTGGTAAACCATACCACATAATCCAACAACAATAAAAGTTGGACAAAAACTTTTTTAATTATGAATCTATTACCAGAAATTCAATGCATAATCTCAGCATTCAATGCATATTCATGAATAATCTCATTTTTCAATTATTCAACCATTTAATTTTACAAAGTTGTCAGATTAGTCAACATTTATATATTTTGATGCAACAAGAAAATGTTATTTGTAACAAACAGTTTCCTTGGTTGGTTACTTAATCACATTTTATTTATGAAATAGGTTGAAATGGTATTAGTTTGGATAGACAAAATAATTCTATTAAATCGGATGTACTTAGGTCAAAATTGAGAAATTCTATGACTCATTAATTATTGAACATGGTTCTATAACCGATTTGCGAATCTTGGATGTCAAAGACGTCTTTGGATGGTCTCATAAGTGGATATGATAAGATCAGTCCATGAATTTTCCTTTCCTTTTCTTTTCCGTATTTCACTCAAAGGATTAAAGGGACGGGATGGAGATGATGGAGACGATAGGGTCATGCTATGAATTTTCTTTCCTTTATATGCATTTTGCTCAAATTGAAGGGAGATGAAGCATCAAGCTATTTGTAAGGCCAATTGTTGATTCTAAATTGACCTTAAAAAATGAAGTCATTTTTGAATTGATTTTAAATTACCCGAAAATGTCCCAAAATTATATATTTATAATATAAATATAAATATAAATATATTATATAATTTATATATTAATTTATTAAATAAATTATAATTATTTCAGGTTGGGTCAAGTTTGACCATCAAATATTCTGACCCCTCAAATTTTTGGATAACCAAACCCAACCCGAAAACCTAAATTGTCACTCCTAATAATTTGAGCAACTTAGTCTGGATGTAAAAGAATCAAATTAGTAGCCAATAGTTTGGCAAAAAATAAATTTAGCAGAGAATACTATACTATATGCTATTTGAAAACTTCTCCAGAGGGAAATCTCCTAAGATTGGGTTCAAAATCAGTACAAAAATGGAATGACAAACTTGTAAATATAATCCCCACCCCGTGCATTCACAAAAATACCCTTTTATTACCATTATTTTCCACTTAACCTCAATTACCACTTACCACCATCCTGAGGTCACCCTCGGGAGCAGCAAGCTCATGTTAGTATATGCACAAAATATTTGCACCGAACTTACTCGCAAGAATTTTACATAGTATATTAATGTACAGCGGCAACAGGATTTTGATTTTTGAGTGAAGCGCACATGAATTTTTTGACCTGAATATAAATGTATGAAATAAACTAAGAATGAAAAGTTCAATTCAAACCTAGGAATCAAAAAATAAAACAGTAAAGACGTTGTATTAGAGTATTAGACTAATGTCAGCTGAAGCTTGGGTCTATTGGAGTATTAGACTAATTGAACTAAATGTATTAGTTCAATTCTCTTTTCTGTATGTCTATTGGAGTATTAGACTAATGTCAGCTGAAGCTTGGGTCTATTCGGTTGGGGCTCTACAACCTCCATATGAATGTTTACTGTATCGAGAACGCTGTAGCAGACACTACCGTCCATCTTCTTAATCTTCTGTTGTTGCTCATCAACCGACCATTCTCCTCCTCCCTTCTCACCTCTCGGAGTCAAGTATACAGGTCCTTCAATACCATATCTATATGAAAGTATGATTAAAGCCCAATCATGAATAACAGAATACAGAAAGAAAAAATGAAAATATTATTAATAAATGGTAGCAAGCACAATCTACTTCGTTGCTTTTAAGGAATATGTTCAAAATATAACATCTGCAACCTACTATTCAGGATCATGTGTGATGATGATTGTTGCTAATGAAAGTTCTCAACACCCGAACGAGACTAGAGAGGTAGATAGGTGTGTGTGCCTTTGATGCAGAGGAATGAAAATGTGAAAGCAATCTAGCAAACATAATGAACAACATTAAAATGTACATGCAAGGTGAGTTGGCCATACTTGGGTACAAATACAATAAAGCCGTTTGATCTTAACTTCACTATTCTGGCCTGGGTATCTGTGGGTCTGCAAAAGTTCATGCACAGACATGAGAGAGAGAAAAGGGAGGGGGGCGGGGGAGGGGATCCAAGGTCCAATTCACATACCTTTTTCTGAAATATATGATTGTATGGAGCTCTACTGAAGCACGGCTTGCCATTTGCGCATTTCTATGTCGATAATTTAGATCTGAACAGAAACTCCACAGAAGAAAGTAATTCAGTATTACAATATAAACTAAATAAATCAAGGGGCAGATAAAAAAGGAAATTCAAAATCTTAATACAACTATCACTTGCAGGAAATATAGCATTATTAGTTGGCATTATAATATCCTGTATTATCACTTGCATTATATGGTTTCAAAACTGTTTAACAAGATGTATTGGCTTTCTATAGATAACTGAAACAATATATAACAATCTTACTATCAGCAATACTAGTAAGTTGGGGTCTGTCTTGGAAAATATTTGGAAGCTTGTATATTCCTAGAGATGCAGCAAGCAACCTGTGTACAACAACATCTGCAAGAGAAAAAAGTTAAATCGCATTAAGATACATTTATTCACTTCATAGATTATCAATTCAGAATATTTTAGTAATAGATATATATAAATACCGAAATATTATTGACCTGCATATCTCCTAATAGGGGAGGTAAAATGTGTATACAGCAGCGCTGCAAGTCCATAATGGAAAAACTCTGGGGGGCTGAGATCCCCACTGCAGAAATAAACTGCCTGAATTCGCAATCATCCACATAAATAGCTGCAGATAGATTTTTTTCATACACAGAAACCACATCTAGATTATGAGATTGATCAAGTGACGATACCTGTGACATGCATCTCGTTGCAAGTATACGGATCAATTTATTGAAGTATGGATCATCGCCCTGGAACATTGTTATTGTGCAGATGTTAAGTTATACACACAAAGCTAGAGTACCAGGAAATCTCGGAGGCATCAGCTTTACATAATGAACATGACTAATACAGACAGGACTCACCACAGCATGATCAAGTGAATCAGCTAGTGCCTTTGATGAAGACACGTCCAAACTAAGACCAACCGCACCAGCAGTACGTAGCAAAGGCTCAAGCATCTCTTTAGTTGGACTAGGATGGCGCCTACAAGAATACATATAATGATATAGTAGTCATTAGTCAAGCAAAAACCATACGGGCTTTGCAAAGATAAAAAATAACAGATATTCTTCCAAATTCACAAGGTAATTCATTAAAGTGGCATAAACAACACATGACAAGTTCACAATATTATGAATCTGCAAAATTCAGTACAGGTGTATCAAGACAGATTATGTAATGCTTGTATTTGCAATAAATATTAGATGGTTCAGTCTGACCCTTGTAACTTCTGCTTCTCAACAGCCTATAAAATTAAGGATGACATCACCCTAGACCCTAGTTAATTTGCAATGGAACGTTGTTATACCTAAGCCATCCACATACTTTGTAACCTAAAGCTGACATTCAAACTCACCTTGTGGGAATTTTAGAAATTTATATAGCCTATGTAATGGTATAGACTACTGCTTGTCATCATAACATCAGCAATATATTACATATTCAATTATCCACTTGATCAGAAGGTATCNAGGCTACTGCTTGTCATCATAACATCAGCAATATATTACATATTCAATTATCCACTTGATCAGATGGTATCTTGCAGAAGTTGCAAAAGGCTTGTTTGCAAGAATTAGTATCAGGTAAGGGGTTTTTCTTCCTGCTGCTAAACTTTATGCAGGGTAAGAGGACAAAAGAGACAAACATACATACCTTAACAGTGAACACATAGGAAAATGTTTCAGAATTTTTTCAGCAACTGAAATGTTAGCAGCAAGCATAAATTCCTCAACCATTTGGTTTGCTTCCCGAATTTGGTACATACCTACAGATGCAAGTCATTGTTATTAGCTTAAAAAACTTATATTATAGCTAAATTGGTGTCAAAATGAGCTACATTCAGGACACAAAAGGAAATTGAACATAACTATTTTTAATAAATTTTAAAAACAACAATAAATGCCAAAAAACTATTTCTCCCATCCAGCAGAGCAAGCAGATAATATATTAAATAAATGCTCCTGAAAAATATATTTTAATAATCCTATGCAGCCACAGAAAGGTACTTCTCTAACAAAACTATATATTGGATTATCAAAGAGCTGAAGGCAAACATAATAGGGTAAACAGTAACTAGGAGGGGAAAAAAACATTGCATCTTATTAACAGACCAATATCTAGAGGATCATGAGTTTCAGTATCAATTTGAAACTTCACTTCAGCAGAAGCAAGTGTTAATGCCCCTCTCTCAATCCGCCTTTGCCTCATTATCTACAACACAACGTAAATACAGATTATATTAACAAGGTTATAAGTGTTACAAAACAAACCGACTGCTTTTGAATATGAATTTTCTTAGTAAAATATTCTGCAGTCTCAACTAAATGATATATATACATTATACACATACCTTCGCTAAAGAATTCATATTTCTTAAATCTGCAGTTAAAGGATCCACCATGCGACTGCAATTTACAAGTAAAATGAAAACAATGCTGATTAGGACAAGCAGTCTTTCAAAACTCCCTTCACTCCAGTATACGATATCAATTTGATATTTTGAAGATTAATTCTGTGACATTATAGTATATGAATTTGAAATGATAACTTCTATAGTTCTATATTGAAACTTGAAATACAAATTTAATTGTGCAGTTTAATATTGTTGTGTTATTGGTTTTGAGAACTCTTTACATTTCACTTCCAAAAGTCAATTAAATCTAAAATGTTGGTATAGAGATATTAGTTGTGTCATAGTTAATATAAAAAACTTTTGTTCAAGAAATTTATGGCCCTTGCCCCATGGTGCTTTGAACACGTGGAACGAGAACCCCCAAATATTTACAATCACTGTTCACTGAAAGACTTGCAGGTATTCAATTTATCAAAGGTATTTCTATCGCAATCCAAAAGGCCTGTTTGACTGAAATATTCAACTCTGCAAGTAGATTTCCTGTTTTATTTATAAGTCAAGCTAATGCCTTTATCATAGTTATTTATCAGATAAGCTGTTAATCAGTTCAATGGTGTCATAAACATAAATATCTTATCATCACTACATTTTCCTTGTGCATTTGGAAGAGGATTGAGGGTGATTTATATAGGTCATGAGAAATATCTTGCAAAGACCAAACGTCTCGATAAGGATAGTAGGCACTAGAGCTTGACTAATTTCACTCATCATTCTCGTTGGCCACATTATTGACCAACACAAACCAGACTGTTTTCTGGCAATTGCTCTAATATATTTTGAGGTCAAATGCCCTTGACAACTATCTGCAAGTCTAAGTATCACAAATTTTATGAAACAGGAGAGTCTATTGAATTATGTCATATTTGTGTAGCTGATCAATTCAAAACAACTATTAAAGGTACAATATGTACAGGTTGAAAAATTACATAATAGAAACTGTGATCTAATTCGGTTACAATCCTGCTTAACATTTAACTAGAGAACATTAAATAGGGTGCACCTGTCATCCATCCTTGCTTGCGCTTCTACATAAGATAATGCTGCACATGACTTGATTACACCTTTTGTAAATCTTGTAGAAATAATTTCTGCTTCAGGTGTCATTTCCTGATATATAATGATTTATAGAATAAGAAAAGTATGTTCACCCAGCTGTTATCATCTGAGTATTAATAAACACTAATATATGCACATAACTCCTATTTCACAAACATACTGGC
Source organism: Oenanthe javanica (assembly GCA_008931105.1). Classification (NCBI taxonomy): domain Eukaryota; kingdom Viridiplantae; phylum Streptophyta; class Magnoliopsida; order Apiales; family Apiaceae; genus Oenanthe; species Oenanthe javanica. The sequence continues at coordinate 9,603 of QRFB01005964.1, read as the reverse complement.
ATATTGTACCAAAAAAGAGTCAGGCATGCCCAATGAGTGGTTCAGTATTAACTATCTTCCTGCATTTGACTACATATACTTCTGTTCATTCTTCCATACTGTATATGGTATCACTCCAATGGTCTTTGCCATATTTCCAAAATCATGATAAAATTTCATATAGACATATTAGTTAAGAGGCACAATTTAAGAGTATTGTATTACTACAAATTATTTCAACAAACTTTTAAGAGCATTGTGCAAATGTGCATGCTCTAAATGTTTATAACAATCATGTGAACCAGAGCGATTAAAGCATTTAAAACTAAAGAAGTCGGTATATGCAGTAAGTAGGAAATATCAATTAACTAGGCACATAAAGTAGAAGTAAATTATTTTTCTTACATTTTAATCAAGTAAATGTATTTAGAAGAGGTGACTAGGTGTGCATTCATTTGTAGGAGAGGATCTTAAATAGTGAAACTTATTTTTAGACACCAGTGACGCTTCAAACAAAAAGGATTACAGTCCAACCCAGGAACTGCCAAGAGATTTCACGTTGCCCATTGGTTACAAACAAGAAGAAAATAAATGCCATGGCTAGAAAGTACTTATATTAGGTTTCATTAAAGTCATCATGAACAAGAAAAACTAAGGTATCTGACAATCATCGGTACTTTTCTGCATGCACACCCTTCAAATGTCAAACGGCAATGTAATTAAATACTTGGATAATCGAGATGAAATTTGATATAGAGCTGCCGAGGAAGATAGGAGCACTTACCCAAATAACAGAAAAGGCCAACCTCTCAACATCAGCTCGAAGAGAACATATATCTGCAAGTTAATCAGGTCATAATGAGCTACGAAAAGCTTTGCATAACAGTCATTATATAAAATAAAAAATTAAAACCTTAAGTGTGACCATACTTCTAGCCTAAGGGAGGGCAATACTAATTTAAAACTTAACTATAATACTTGAAATTTTACCTTCTGTAAGAGGCTTTGGGAGCATGTCAATACGCCGCTCAACAAGGTAGACAGAAGTGCCTCTTTGAGTAGCCTCGTCATCAAGAGGAGTGCCACAATGTACAAAATTTGTGACGTCGGCAATATCTGATTTAATGCTATCAAAGATTTACAGTAATGTTTCTACTGGACTCTAAAATCCACCTAATCTATGAGGTTACAAACAGGCATACCAGAAGGTGACAAAAGAAAATAATAGAAAAATAGAGGAAAACATGATAATTTAAGGGGAAGCAAATACATAAATCATTAAAACAGCTCATCTGAACTTCACAAAAAATAAAAAAGGCCAACTGAGATCTATCCTCCAATTACCATATGACCTGACACATATCCCGTGGCCAGACATAAATACCCACCTTGCTTTTTAGAATAATCAAAAGAAGACAAAAAATCAAGTGCAAATATGTCCCAGGCAAAGATGTGGCCGAACCCAACTGAGAATTCTTTTCTGATTACCAAATGGCCAGACAAAGCTATCTCATGATGCTCTATCACTACGTAACCAAGCACAATGAAAAAATCTACACTAAAGCATGTGCCAGATATGGGTCTGCCAGACCACCGTGACACTGGTACCATGTCAGTTGTGGAGAAAGAGAGAGGGGAAGGTATCATCACACCATGATATCATTCATAAAGTACGAGTGACAACATTTTTCGAGACTGCAGGTCAAGATTAACATAAGTCATGATATAGCATACTTCCTGTCTTCCTAACAACCCCCCTCACTGATCATACTGATTACTATAATCGAGTACACCAAACATATCTATGAAAGTTTCAAAACAATTCATCACACATTAAAAACCATCCATAGCCAATGAACGAGAAATATCAATAACAAGCAAGTCTAAAAATGAATTTTTTTTTCTCTTCAACATAAATATTATTTAGGAGTTACAATAAAGAAACAAACTAGCAATTTGGGGTAAAATGTGAAAATTTTCCAATAATAGAGTGTACTTAATAGATTTAAACTAGTTTATCCTGCACTGTAACGACTCACAACTGAGTACTGACATTGAAAGAATTTTCATCATGGTTTGAGACGAGTGAAAACTAAACACTGGCTAAAAGAAAGTTAGATCTTTGGCCTGCATGTCCAAGAAAATACAGAGAAAGCACGGATGTTAAACAACATAATAGGATACGAACTCCCACTTCAAAGTTTCCATTAGGAAAAGCTGTACAATGTAATGCATCATCAATGTCCCTGCATCCTGCACCAATCAAAAAGGTATCATTAATGGGTAAACTAACTGTATAGTCTTATATGACACTATGATAGTGTCATAAAAGAAAACCCAAAGTATTAGAAGTATTAAATTTTAGTAATTATTGATCCATTGTTCACTCACCCGGTGGGTCGACACTAAAGACACGTATATGACGCAGATCTTGCCTAATTGGATTCCCCAAGTCTTCAGGAGACACAGACCAAGGAATTGGTGGCAGGCAAGCCAGGACTTGGGAAGAAAATGGTCTTGCATCTATGTCATTCTCTATCAACACTACCTGCAGCATCCATAATGAGTAATTTCAGTCACAATATATTCAGAGTCAGAAAGAATCTGAACTTCCTACAACTAAAAAGAGAGCATACAAACTTCAAGGACAAGAATGAAACATATGATAATAGGGACAATAAAGCTTAATAATTATGAAAACATATAAATACATATATTATATATATAACTCTAAATCTAAAATTGACTGTCATGTACTTGCACCAGGAAAACAAATCGATTACAGCTTACCTCACTTTCAGTATCTCTATCACCTATTTGTCCTATAGTTCTCACATAGTGACCAGAAGGATAACGAGAAGAACAATCCCAGGAATCAACCGCAACAATTATTCTTTTATCCATAAGATTCTCAAGCTGTCGAGTTTGAATACGTATCTTTGGAATTCTGTTATCTTTCGATACAAATAATGCATGGGCGATACCAGCATTACCCGCGGGCATTGGCATTGGCTCTAAAGATCCACAATAACTGCACAATGTAAAGTTTATTCGATAAATCTAAAAAGTCATAGTATCAACAACAATAATGACTTCATTCTGCAATCTTAACCAAATACATTCATTGTAAGACTTATAGCCAACGAAGAACCACAAAAACCAATAGGATGGATATAATAGCATGTACATCTAAGATAGCTTCAAGCTCAGTTTAAAACAAAATGCGTAGTTTCACACTAAATCTCAGGATTGAACAAGCTGGTCAATAATACTAGGCAGCAGATTAATTTTGTGAAAAGATATGGAAGATAAAATTGTAATGCTGCTAGACAACTGGTAGCAATAAAAATGCAAGTGAGTATCATAGCATGAGGTCATACACTGGTAGGGCAAACACAATTCAGAATTGAGGAACAAACAATTGATTATAGATAAAGGTCCTAGGTATTTGAAATGTGCTCCTAGTAAATGATGATATGTTTCTAAGACCGGGGAGATTTACTAAATGGAAAGGGTATTATAACTTACGAGTGCCAATTCCGCTTAATAACACCAATAACACGCCCAGCTGGACGCGAAGCGCCGGAGTTCATGGTTCCATCTGATCCTTCAACTAGATTTGCAACTCTGGGAGCATCATCAGCACTTCCCGGGACTAAATGAACATCTTCCTCCAGTTCATCCTCTGAAAAAATAAAGAATTTGTAAAAGGACTTCTTATGCATCAATAATCAATGTGTTGCTACATAACAAGTATTTAAAACTTCTATTTATTTGATCTTCTATAGGAAAAGAATAAAGTTATGGAGATGTAACAGAGATAAAGCAAATCGCAATTTATTTGTGAAAAGAACTGCTTACATATAAGGATTGGTTCTAGCATATGTCAATTCTCAAGAACAAAATAAGAATCAGAAAAGATTTAGGGGAATCAGAAAAGAGTGTAACAAGTTTCGGCAAAAAGTAGGTAGAACTCCTTGACTGCAAAAGATGTTTAAGAGAATTGTGGAAAATCTCTTAGTCTGGGAAATTCACCTCATTTATACCATATTTCATTATGTTAGAAAATGATACAAGAATACCTTCCATACACACACAAAGAACTAAAAGGAGGAAGTAATGTATTCGTTCTTATCATACAGCCCCTTCAGACACCCCACATTAATTCTTATATTACTGGTACTGTCAATCTGCCAGTGATTCTTAATCTTAATAGATTAATCTGCTCAGACTTGGTGTTTTTAGGCTTTAATATAATTAATTTAACTGTTTCTGTAAAAAGGATATATTTTCTATACCCATACAATTTGTTGCACTAATACTACTTTTGAACTGGAAGCTGAAATCAGATTGTCAGACAAACATACTTATCTACCAACTTCAGTCTTAATGCAATTCAATACCATTTTAATTGAAGACTACCACAATATTGTAAGAGTTATTTAAATTTTATGTACAACTGGTATGCACAGCTTAATATATTAATCATCATAATACGTGAAACAAGTAAAAATCATGACAAATTTTAGCAAAAATCATATTATCACAAATATACATATGCGTGGCATCAGTGACTCGAAATTCATCTAGTATCCTGTTTTTCCATGATTGTTACTACGATGTACCTGCATCAGCTAAAAGTAGAGACTTCTCTTCCTGCCATTGTTCTTGTGGCAGCAGTTCAACGGCGACTATATCACCATCAAAAGCTCGATTCATGTTAGGACGTCCATAGATAATGATCTCATCACCAATACTTTCACTCCCAACATATGCTTCAAATGGATTGTAACGGTTAACCCGAAGTTTTCCTTGATGGTAAATTCTACTATGTAAGCCAGCTGTAATTTCTGACATGGGCTTGTGCTGAATCAAAACAGAATACATCAATATTTTTCAAAAGGCGCAAATTTATTTAATGGCAGCACAAAACTAAGTGGATAATTATTGCAAGCCCCTGTGGCCAACATTACCTCGGTGTATATCACTTTTCTCTTTGAAGGTCTTAGATCTTCAGAATCTACCATATGAATGTCATCAGATTGAGGACGGACAAGAAGATCAAGCAACTCCGGTTGACCAAGCGATTTTACAAATGACTCAACTGAAACAAAATAATACTTTATCAGAACTTCAGTAGGCTATAAGTGAGCGGCGTGAGCCAATTAATTATTTAAGATAAGTTACATAAGTTAGCCAAGAAGATGAACCTGTCTCTGCAGAAATGCCCTCTTCAGTAGCCTTCCTTTTATTTTCCCTGNGTGAAACAAGTAAAAATCATGACAAATTTTAGCAAAAATCATATTATCACAAATATACATATGCGTGGCATCAGTGACTCGAAATTCATCTAGTATCCTGTTTTTCCATGATTGTTACTACGATGTACCTGCATCAGCTAAAAGTAGAGACTTCTCTTCCTGCCATTGTTCCTGTGGCAGCAGTTCAACGGCGACTATATCACCATCAAAAGCTCGATTCATGTTAGGACGTCCATAGATAATGATCTCATCACCAATACTTTCACTCCCAACATATGCTTCAAATGGATTGTAACGGTTAACCCGAAGTTTTCCTTGATGGTAAATTCTACTATGTAAGCCAGCTGTAATTTCTGACATGGGCTTGTGCTGAATCAAAACAGAATACATCAATATTTTTCAAAAGGCGCAAATTTATTTAATGGCAGCACAAAACTAAGTGGATAATTATTGCAAGCCCCTGTGGCCAACATTACCTCAGTGTATATCACTTTTCTCTTTGAAGGTCTTAGATCTTCAGAATCTACCATATGAATGTCATCAGATTGAGGACGGACAAGAAGATCAAGCAACTCCGGTTGACCAAGCGATTTTACAAATGACTCAACTGAAACAAAATAATACTTTATCAGAACTTCAGTAGGCTATAAGTGAGCGGCGTGAGCCAATTAATTATTTAAGATAAGTTACATAAGTTAGCCAATAAGATGAACCTGTCTCTGCAGAAATGCCCTCTTCAGTAGCCTTCCTTTTATTTTCCCTATCATTTGTAATTAGTAAGACCCTCACTCTACTGCCAAGATGGTTTTGGTACCACTGAGTTGCAACACGAATTGCTGAACAACCAACAGTTCAAGTCACAGGTCAGATACTAAAAGTACATACAAACAAAAAGTATGTAACACTAAATACAATTATTGTATGGACTATAGATAAGTTCATATAAATCCCCTAATATACCATTACACTAAACCCCTAGAGAGAACTACTACAGCAAAAGATTGAATTTAAAAGAATATTATCTTGAAGAGAATGTAAAGACCATACCTCTGTCATTACGATCATTTGGACTTTCACCGGCCATAGCCTTCACATACGTATCCCTATAATAAAATATACTTCCCAATAAGAGATCATAAAGCTTAAACAATATTAATCATTGCAAACTGCACAATTTCCAATTCAATATAACAGAATCCTAATATCACGCTAAAGCATATTATACAAAAAAGTTCCTAAAATATATAATAAAATAAAGGGCGGAGGCATACTTGTGGTATTCATTAGAGAACACGAAAAAGTTCCTGAGAGAATTGCTGCAAAGCGCCCTAAGTCTATTATAAACCGAAAGATTCTTATTCTTCGCCTCGTCCAACACCACCGATAACACCACGACATTATTAATCGCCGGATTCTCAAGCAAATCAATCTAAACAATATTCAACAACCATAATTCAACAACACAACATTTCACATAACTTGACAAAAATTTCACAATGAATACCTGATTAAGCACAACATTGGTATCCAAAACAAGTACATTCGATATCGAAGAGCTCAACCGAGCATCTTTCGTATCGCATACTTGACACGATGGAGCTCCGCAATATATATCATCTCTCAGATAGTGTTCCCTAACAACCTACAACAAAATTATAAATATAATACATAAGTGTGTATCTTTGTGTGTGCAGNACATTCGATATCGAAGAGCTCAACCGAGCATCTTTCGTATCGCATACTTGACACGATGGAGCTCCGCAATATATATCATCTCTCAGATAGTGTTCCCTAACAACCTACAACAAAATTATAAATATAATACATAAGTGTGTATCTGTGTGTGTGCAGATTGAAATTAGGAGCTAGGGTTTAAGAGAAAACAGACCTTAACAACTTTTCCTTGGCGTGTTTTACGAACAAATGACTTGTTCTGCAACATTTTATGTATGTAATTGTGTATGTATACACAAATATTTAGGAGCTTCTGCAAATTTAAGAGAGGGAGAGAGAGAGAGATGACAGTGTGTGTATGTTTTTTAGGGTTTGGTGGGTGCAATTGTTTCAAACAGGGCAGCTATTATGTTTTCTTTCTTTCTATTTTGTTAATTATTTCAGCGACTTAATTCTACTATAAACTCAATAATATAGATTAAAATAATTACTCAAATATTAGGTTATACACTTATACTAAAACCAATCTATTCCGGTTTTAATCTTCAGTTCCTAATATCTAATAAAATATTATATATCATATAATTAATATATTTTAGATATTGAGCAAAATGAACCCAATGTTGATCTCACTTAAATTTTTTAAGGTAATAAAGTGTTTTAATATAAATTTTTAATAAAAAATTTATAATTATACATAATATTCTGAAATTATAATAACACTCTCGTGTTTAATATGATATTTGAGTATAATATGAGGGAAATTATATAAAGTCGACATGAGGATCTCAATCTCTTAGATATTTTATATTAACTTTTATTATATATTTACATAAAAATATTTAAAATTTTATATATGTTATTATGCTTTATTATTTACATCAAATTTCACTAAAAATTACATTTTTATCTACATTGAAATTTTAAATATATATAATTTCATTAAATATAAATATATAATAATAATTTTATAACAAACAATATTTTTATTATTTTAATAGAAAAAAACGAGAGATCTAGGAGTTGAAATGGAGCTAATAATAATATATATAATTTCATATATAAATCTCTTACCTCGTATTCCAACCATTAGCACTTCAGCAGATCAGCTCAATACGATGATGAAAAAAAGCTCAACATGGAGTACAGCCCAATGTGGACTATATATGGCCAGTAATGGAACTAGTTCTTGAAGTAGTTTGGCCCAACAAACATGTATATTTTCCTAAATCCTAAGCAAAGTGCACACAAATGACAAAAGCAAAAAAAAATAAAAAAATTATACTTTGTAAATTCAAAGCAAATCAATGAAAATCATTATATTCTATTTTCCCCCTTAAATTTTTTGTATGCGAGGCTTATTTTAGTAACATGTGTATATAATAACGGATATTATAAAATAAAGATTGATTTATAATTATTAATTTAATCTAATATTATAATTCACTAAAGAATTAAACGCAAAAGATTATATAACCCACATAATATATTGAATAAATTTAATGAAAAATGGCAAAAATAATAAATTTATATGACCGTCTCTAGTATTTCGGAGACCTGTTATCTCTCTAGTATTTTGGAGACCCTCGAATTAATTATTTTTGAATTTTAAATTTTATAATATAAAATATACCAAAATATATAATAATATATTATTTATAAATTAACAAACAAAACAAATTATTAACAGGATAATAACTTATAAATTAAATTTACTTAGACAAATAAATCTGTCATAAAAAACCGTTGATGGATAGATAAAACAATCGCTTATCAAAAATGAGAACGAGATTATATAATTATGTGAATTGTATACTACGAATTAATACCAGAAAAATGAATATTTATTAATATTTAATATTAAAAATTTCTAAATTATTAACTGTATAATATAATAATTAATATAAATAAAAGTTAAAAGTTAGAATATGTATTTCGAAATTATAGCAAAAAATCCATCTACCTCTTACGTATATAATTTAAAATTTTATTTTCATCTCATATAATTTTCATATAAATGAGGATCCTAGTAAGCCTAGACGTATAAAATATTATGCTATGATATCAATATTCAAAAAGTATCACCGAATATCAATCTAAAAGAAAAATAGTATCCGATATAAAATATTCATTGCGGATGTATATTCTCTTAAAATCGAAATTCGCGTTTGCTATTCCATTTAAATTATTCCCTCCGTCCTACGTATTTAACCTTTGATGATCAATTTGACTAAACTTTAATCAAAGATTAAATATTTTTCTTTTACAATTTTTAAAATTTAAAAATTACATTTTAAAGTAGATATAATATATTTTTTAATAATATTACCTTTTTAATTTTTTATAATTATATTATATATATAATTTTCGATCAAAACTTAATTAAATGGCCCTCTGAAAGTCAAAAACTGATGACACTACCGCACCAACCTGCTTACCTTAACAGATAGAGTATCCCTTTCCTCGAGATTATCGTAAAAAGTAGGGACCCACTGACAGATGTATTGACACATATAGACCACGCGTGTGTATTGTACAGAGTATCCAGGGAGCACCTGCAAAAACATACTACTCGAGTAGAACTTTAAAACAAAAGTTTGTAATGGAGAACTTGTCGTACAATGGTAGAAAAAGAAAAGTGGTATATCAAGTTGATGATGATTCTGATTCATCCACCAACAGCACTAGT
>QRFB01005963.1:10974-31513 GCA_008931105.1 Oenanthe javanica | reverse complement strand
CCCACTTTGGACAAGCAGTGTTAGAAAATGTTTATTCCAACTTTTAAATTCAAAGGGACACCTTATATCTCAACTTCATGCAAGTTTCTATCATTTTGTTTATACAAGGATTACTGTATGCTTTGTTAGAAAGAAAAAAACTATGAACATTAAGTGACATCATTCATGTATTGTTAAAGTCAAGGTATATGAAGAGTACTACACATGGAGGATGAAGTGAGTCGTCATAGTTAATTTGTTTACGGCTCAAATATATATTATCTTGAGAAGGCGCGGTTACCCAACATTAAATAAAAATAGATTACATACCTTGACAATGACGGGAGAGCGTAATTCTAGAACTAGATGAATGTCAATGTTAGTAGTCTCCCCCAAATTAGACTGGAAATCAGATGCTTCCCTTAGTGTTTGTGCACAAAAAGATACTAGTTTTGCTTCTGCTATCCCCATCAGCTCATCATCCTTATATTTTGGTGAAGCATCTACATTGTCAGGAAGCCTGGATTCAAGTTCCCCCTGTGATTTAGAGTTATGTCCACCAGTCGACTTCTGTAACACATCTAAATAGATGCAAGTTGCAGCTAATTCTTGGCGGAGAAGATTTAAAGGTGGCCTGTCAAATAGTGAAATATGATGCTCAAGGTTCTTATGGAGTACACCCAAATCAAAAGCAGGGACAGGGGAAACATATATCAATTTGTGGAGGTGCTTTATAGTTTTATACCTCTCAGCAGAAAGGAGGTGCATCCGCAATCTGAGGTTGGTATATGAATTATAAGATGCAGCAAACTCTAAGATAGAGAACAATATATCCATGACAGTGATCTTTTGTGCGGTCTTTAGCATGGCCCAGTATTTCTTCTGAAAATTTAAGAGCTTAACATATAACAACTGCACTCTCAGTTATTCTTTTGTTGCTACGCTCTCCCAGGATGAAACTATTAAAAAAATAAAAAAATAACTCTCTCTCTCTCACACACACACATTTCGAATAGAGATAGTAAAATAATCTGATCCGGTGGATACCCGATCTATTCCGACCCGATTGAAGTTTACCGAATCCGAAATTTTGGATTTGGATTTATTTTTCAAAGCCGAAAGAGTTTAAATTTGGATTTGGATTCTAGGTGTATCGAACCAATACCCGACCCAAAATCTGAAACCCGGTCTAAACCCGAAATCCGAAAAAATCCAATATTATATATATATAATATTATATATGTATATTATATACACACATTATTTATAATATAATATAATGTATATTTTATAACAAAATATTTTTTTATTAAATTTTTGGTTCGGGTTTTCGGGTTTCGGATTTTATCTTATAATTTTCGGGTTTTGGATAAACTCATCCGAATCCGTCGGATCAGGATCGGATTTTTTTGGTTTCGGATTGAGTTCGGGTTTGGATAAAATTTTCAGATTTGGATTTTGTCAAACCCGATCTGACCCGTTGTGATCCCTAATTTCGAGTCCTTTCTACACATTGTCCTTACATATTAATTACAGTATAAATATGTATAGTAGAATTACTACCTGTATGTTGTCGATGGCTCCTAGAAGCAACAATTGAGCTATGCATTTGCTTCTAATTGTTTCCATAATTAAGGACTCATGCTCTTTTAAATCAACCTCCACAGAGTCCACAACATTAGAGAGCTAGGAAACAATATCAGCAGAGAACTGTTTAGTTTTTATTTAAGACTAAAAGAAGAAAAACAACATATCTTTTTCATCCAAAATATGATATTGGGAAGCACACAAGAATCTTTGATGTAGGAAAAAATCAAAGGCGATGCATTAGGAAGAATAACAAGTAAAACTTGAAACTAATAAATAAATGAAAAGGCTTGGATGAATTCATATCAAACAAAATTTACACCACTTAAGGATTTCCTAACTATAAGGAGAAAAAATGTANTTTCCTAACTACAAGGAGAAAAAATGTACAATGCAACCACACAATAAAAATTCATAAATTTAAGAATTAAGGTCTTTCACATGTATGAGTAAATGTTTTAAAGATACAAGTAGAGATGCTAATATATGGATATAATTGGGTTTGGGTGAGATATTCACTAAGAGAAAAAAAAATGAAAAATTCATATGGGTAGTATGTAAATATCCATAATATAAATGGGTAGATACAGATCTCACATGTGTGGGTTTCATGTTGAACTTGAGAAACAACCATGTCTTACATATCGACATGACATGGTAAGGAATGTGTTGTATGATGGAGAGAAACAAATGTTGATCTTAGCGGAGTTTCTCCATTGAGTGGATTTGGCAATGGAGTGTACTAAGGCAATAGAGGGTAAGGTGTATACACACACATAACTAGACATATAAGGATAACCGGCATAGGTTTATGCCGTTTACTTTTGACACATTCGGGTTCCTTGTTTCAGATGCTTTTGATTTAGAAGAGCTCAGAAAGTAATGAACAAGAATATTATTGTTGCAGGTTCGCTATCCAATGAGAACTTGTGACACATTTTGTTTACCGCATACCTCGTACATTTGTATAAACATTTCACACTTATATGTGTATATTGTCAATAATAATGCTTTTCACCTTAAATATTTTGTTTTTTGTGACATCATACTGTATGTTAACAAATTTATGATATTACAATATAAATATGTAAAAAAATGGATCATTGACCAAGCAACCCGTTTCCTGGGAACTTTTGCCCAAAATATCTAATTTGGAAAAATGGGTTCTTCTTATCTATGAGATAAAAGTATATGATGTGTATATGCACTTATAATGTTAATTAACCGCGCTCCATTGTCAACCAACCAACTATATTTTTAATATTTCAGCTTCAATAATAGACTGCGATCGCAGAAATCATATGTGAAGCACGAACCTATACATTAATATAATATAAATTAACTTTAAATTTAAATTAACATATATGAGATTAAAATTAAAATATAATAGGATCATAAGTAAATACAAAATAAAAGTTAACATATAGAGAATATTCTAATATACGATATACTTCAACATAAATATTATCATATATTATTTATGCCCTTTAATTCTTTATTTTTCTAATTAATAAAAAAATACTTTTTTAATTCAATTATAAATAGCTAAGTTCCTATTTATAAAAATCCAATTTTTTTACTTTAGTTTTGTCTGAAAGAACCATATCCATATTATTACTATCCAATATTTAATTGAAGAAAACTATGTTTATATGTTTATCTAGCCCAAATATTAAATCAACCATATATTTATTATTTTGACCCGGTCTAAATACTATCTAAGACCTTAATTTAAAGGGTCCGTGATTTATTATTCAATATGGCCCAAAAGATTGAATAATATATTTTATTATTATTTTAACCCGACCCACACTAACCGACTATTAAAATTTAATGTTTTGATTTAATTTAATAATATAGTAAGTATAGATATAGAATGAAAATATAGATGCATATAAATTTGTCTACATGTGTGTGTATGTGTTTGTATCAATGCACACATATATGCCTCTCAATGCTATTTCTACATGTATGTATGCAGTATGCATACTTGGAGTACATGTTGCTTCTGCATATATATATGACTTTGGTACAATAAACACATAAAAAATGACTTGCAGTAGGATTTCAAGAAATATTCTCACTTTAGTGAAAATCTAACAAGAAGTTGGAAAAAATAGAGCCTTGATTTCATGAGGGATTTGAATTCCGTATATTGGAAGTTTATGGATAATGTTACCTTAGATGGAGAAGATAGTACATCTGACATAGAACTTTTAGGCTTGAAAGAAAAAGTTTTAATGAGGAGGCTGTCCCTCATATTTCCCATTATCCTCTGTCCAAATGTTCGACTCCGTTGAAGTTTGTTATTATCGGCATGTTGATGAGATCTTCCTGAAGGTGATGGAAGGCCTATAGAGAGAATTTATAAAGTAAATTTATTCAAGATATTTGTCTTAATTCTTCTAGAGAAAATCCCTCAGATGCCATTTTCCAATTTTTTAAATGTGGGATGCAGCATTAATAATACAGAAGGTCTAAACTTCAGCATCAGTATCTGTACGCATATTCATATCTTGGTCTGAAGTGGAAAAAGAATAATGATTCCTTGCACTGTCAACTGCATTGCTATCAACAGACTCGTGATTATGCAATTTTTCAACATGTGGGGTATCCTCACTGTGTACCTCTGAGCCCCGTGTCAATANTGATTATGCAATTGTTCAACATGTGGGGTATCCTCACTGTGTACCTCTGAGCCCCGTGTCAATACTGCTTGCTTTTCCGGGTTTTCAGTACCTATTGTATTTAGCAACTCTAGAGGTTGTGTCGTGTATGATGCATCCCTGATAAAGATCAACAAATTGTAACAAGTCAAGACAAATTAGAAAGCTTAATTTATTTTCATATTTATAATTGATCAAAGCATCATATGAATGAACAACATGCACCTTATGCTCTTCAACAATGTGTCCCAGTCAGTTTCACTGAATTGGTGTCCTCCAACTTCTATGAGATGGACCAATGCCCCCAGAGAAATTGACACCACTGACTGATCTGTCTTTTTGGCACAATCTAACAACAAGCTGAGTAGTGGAGGCAGCATAAATGATACTTCCTAAGAAAGAGAAATAGAAATATGTTAATGTATAGAAAAGAACACAATAATGCAAAACTAGGAGACAAAAAGCCTATTCCTCACCACTAAAAATGGCAACCAGAACACATAATAATAAATTAGCTCCAGACACATTAAGATGACCAGGAGTGCTATAAGAAAAAAATTAAAAGCTGGATGAAAATAGATAATAATGCATATAAGATCCTTCATTCTCGGTTAAGAGTTGAAGTTCAGTGGTATAATCTCGAAGCTTCAAAAACAGACATCTGGAAGTGTTGCCTGGTTTCAGGACTGCACAATATTTTTTTTTGGATGAAGGATTTTTAAATAGTATAATAGTAGTAGTAGTAGTAATTATTATCATTATTATTGTGTTAGTAGTAAGAGCAAGTTCAATAGCTTCCTTAAATAAGCTCTTAAACTCAAATATAGGGAATGTGGCATAAACCGGTGCTCCAATAGTAAATCACTAGGACATCCTCTAGTCGTCTCCTATTCATTTCTTTGAATGAAAAATTATTTTCCTCCTTTCTTCATCATTTCTCTCTTTTCCCCCCCTCCATTTTACGAGTAGTTATATTTAAATTTATTATTATTATTATAATAATAGATAATGAATATATGGATTATTGTTGAAGTTCACATATCCTTGTAATTACCCAAATCACTAGAAATCATTATTTTATAATATTTACAGGTAACCAACTAGGATGTTGTTGGACTTGCTCTAAGGCATGACATCATGCGTATTAGGTACCATGGTGACATTATGTTAAGTTACCAGTTCTCCTAAAATCTCAAATCTCAAGGTGTTAGGAGACTGACTTACCAGGATCATAATATTGTATTCTAACACATTATTTAGGCCCTGTTTGGGTGCACTTATTTTCCGGAAATAAGCCCTTATTTCCGGAAAAAAGTAGGTATGTATGTACTTTTTCTGAAAATAAGTAACTTATTTTTTATTTTGAAAATAATATTTGATTTTAAAATTCTAAAAAAAATATTTATCTTTAAAAAAAAATAAAAAAATGTAAAAAATAAAAATAAAATAAGTAACTTATTTTAAGTTTAAGGAACCTCAATCGGCCACTTAGTGTCACAATTACTAAAGCAAGAGTAGCCACAAGTTTTGCAGTCACTATATATAATGCCTATTGCCTACTTTATATATATACATACACGTTCTCTGCAATTCTCTTCTCTGATTCTCCCTGATTGATCTCCTTAGTCCTTTGATAATTATGCTGCTCATACTTAGTGAGTTAGTGAGATGGTGTGGGAACCGGGGGTAGAGAGGAAATGAGATATTTTTTCATTCCCAATTACTTGTCACTTCGACTTTTTTCATCAAGTTTAAGGTGCATTAAAAAATAGCCCACAAATTTATTTATATTTAGATAAATATTTGGAAATTAAATTTTTATTTAGAAAAAGAATTTTTAAAAATAATTTGTAGAGATATCATTTTTATGCTCCTTAAAATACGTGAAAAAAGTTAAAGTGATAGGTAATTACTTTGTAATCGAGGGAGTAATAATAAGCCCCGTTCATCTTAAATAGGTCAAAAAAGTTGTGGGTGTATAGTAAAGACAATTAATAGTAACACATATCAAGATGAAGGAAAATTATTCTTTTTTGAAAACACACGAGAACAAAATGCTCTAAACTATCAGCCTGCTTAAATAAAAGTTGTAGTTGCTCATCATTCACACATAATAAATTTACAAGCATACCTTGTAAAATGCATTGAACAAGTTACACAACAACTGAAGCGAATGAATGATGGTTTCACGAGTCCACCCATCTCCAAAAGAGACTGAATTTTCTTTACCAGCATGTCTTACGTGATCAAAAATAGGAAACAGGACTCTGTGGAATATGCTCTCCCAAAATGATGAAGAGAACTTGCTTCCTCTCTCATTTAGAAGATCAAACAAGACCTCAAGTGCGCAACTTCTAACTTCCGGTCTTGAATCAGATGTCAGATCAGATAAACCAGCCAGCATTGGGAACCAATAGTGCTCTGAAACTTCAAGACTTTTATCAGTGTTAGCATTTATGGGCTTCAAAGTAAGACCAGGTACAGGGCCCTGCACAGACCCAAAATAGAGATTCAGTAACTTTCTAAAATTAAAACAAACATACCCGGGATATCTAGCTCGTGGACCGGGGTCTAGGGAGGGTAAGATGTACGCAGTCCCTAGAGGCTGTTTTCGTGAAGATTTATGGCTTGAATAATATATAAAACATGAATAAGAGCCTTTCATAGAAGATGACAATAAGCGTAATAAGAACATGTTATGAAAGACAAAGACAAGAGACAATAAACACCAACCCAACGACATCTGGGGATAAAAGTATAAAAAAGGCAATGAAACAACAATCAATCAAATACAAACGGGAAAGAATAAAAAGCCTACATCACCCTAAACCACCAAACCCCCTGGATTACTAACCCCAATACTCCTTAGAGGCAACTCTCATCCTTTTACATCTTCATTAATTTAAAGGCTGAAGCAGGTTAGATCCGACACTTCACAAAAATCAATCATCAGTCAGAAGTTTAACACTTCAGCAGTGTAAGAACCACGGAAAATGTTGAAGACACGGGGATCCCTAGGCATTTGTCAAATTGTAAACACTGTGACTAGGATTTTATACAGATCCATGTAGTAAATGCAAAAACACATAAGATAAGAAAATTCACATATTAAATGTTAATTAAACAGATCTCACAGGTCAATATCTCTAAAATCTAAAACATCGACATTGCGCCTATATGACATCATGTTATAGAAAACGACGAACGTCGGTGCAAATGATGAAAAAATGAAAATTCAGGTAAGTCCGAATAGTCTTTTACAAATAGTTTAAGCTAGGAGGATCTCATTCAAATTGCAGCTTAACAGGCAGTCGAAGGATAACTTGATAAGTACATTTGATGATTATAATCAGGGTCGCAATTAGAGAAAGCAACAGAAGATTGGAAGGAGATGATTGAACGACAGTGTATTTAGAACTTTCTCCTTTTATCTCTGTTCCCCTTAGCGGACTTTATAACATTACCAGCAGCAAGATGGCTTAATTTTCATTCACAATTCGTTCTCTACCAAGCTTCACCTTTTATATGCAATCCTCTAAAACTCTTTCTGCCTAGTTTGTTGTGTCCTGGTTAGTTCAACAACTATGGAGTTGGCAAGAAAATTAATAAAATAATTTCAATGATTTGACAGTTGGCATACCCTTGCACATCCAGCGATCAGAAACACAGGGTGTGCCTTAGCTTAGAGCCTCCAAGATATATTTTATAATTTTAAATAGAACGTGAGAGTATGAAATAAATTACAATCAATACCCAAATACTTGATTGTGATAACTGAAAAATATGAAACCTTGGACTATAAAAGCAAGCACTACATTTCTAACCCCAAAATATTATAAAACTGAATAATGCAGGACAAACCTCAGAGAGACGATCCTCACAGATGCGGAGAAGTGCAATAGCCTTCAAACTAATATGATGAGAAGTTTTGTTATTGGCAAACCCAATTAGACAATTAACACAGTCCATGCAGCAATCACCACCAACTTGATCGAAGTGTTCCAATATAACTGCAATTTTATTAGCATCATATAGAAGGTAAATGACGGAATAAAAATGTATTCTATGTATGTACACTGTACAGAGAAAAACTCAGACCAATATTGGTGGGCTCTAGCCGTGGCCAAAGACAGCATATTTATAACAGTAAGTTTGTACATTGTGAACACCTTCAACGCATTCAACAAAACTACATTGTAGTGAATTGTAGTCTTAGATAGTTTATTGTGCCACCACCAAAGACCAAGTGATATTATCTATCTCTATGTGTGCATGCGCTATGAGAGTATAGAGTNTTGTGCCACCACCCAAGACCAAGTGATATTATCTATCTCTATGTGTGCACGCGCTATGAGAGTATAGAGAAGACTAGCATGTCATTACCCTGTTCTACATTTTCAAATGCACTTTCAACGATTGGTTCCAATTCATCAGCAGCAGCGACAGTAAAAATCATAAAAACACTTCGCCATCCAGACTTGATGCTCCCAACTTTCGATTTTATCATCTATTTTAATAAATAGGGAGTAGGACTGTAAGTATACTTAGTGACCAGAAAGACAACAGAATAAAAAAACAGCCAAGTTAGATTGACTAATTAGGCATACTTGAACAATGCAATCAACAATCAGCCTTCGGATAGATTTGCTTTGACTACTACTCATTAGAATAACAAATGGTTTCAAGATATCATTCTGAAAGGTGAAATTAGCGAGTTCGGAACGTTCTAAATATTTCATCCCAAGTTGTCGTAGAGAATCTATGGCGTACATAGCAATTTTTTCATCATGATGAATACCGGACGAGATAAAATGATTAACCAACACAGACCATATTCTTGCCCATACCTGAAAGCAGCAACAGACGGATAAACTTTAGAAATTCACAATCCAGATTTAAAAAGAAAAACAATTATGCGAACCTAAATAGATTCATGTTCACCTCACCTACCTTCATATTCTTCATTCATTGGTTCAGCTTAGCGATTTAAGTATATATGTTGAAAGAATGCAGCAGCTAACATTGAAAGTGCTCAAAAATACAATCTACGATAATACACTATATTCCCTGGCTTAGACTATTGGGTCATACCTACTCGGAGACAGGTCTGTGGAGTTGGCATAATTTTTATACACATTTGAATGGTTTGTACACTTTAAGAATAGTGTCCATACAATGAAGTTATACGAACTTGTGTAAATTCATTAAAGAGGACTTGTCACAATACACAGTTGTATAACATTTTCTATCAACAACAAATCTAGACCATTAAGTAGCAGATCTAATTGTGAAAAATGGATGTGAGTGCAGCATTAAGTTGCCAATGCCGCATCTTCATATTATGGAGGTAATTTTTCTGAAATATAATATCCTCAACATGAAGTTGTACACATGAATACACATCCATGACTTCAACTCACGGATGTCTATCATCCCATCCATTTTATTTATGAATGGCTAGGATTTGTTGGTTACAAATTTCATGTATACAACAGTGTATACAGACCGGATCCCTTCATAAAAAACAAAAGGAAAGTATAAAAGCAAGTAGCTCATAGGCCTTTATCTTATTAAGAATAAACTGCTAACGAGTTAAGTGTCTAGTTGTAATATGAAGGATCTGACACAGATCTCATACCCACACCCATGTCGTGACAACAGAATAGGGGTGTACTACAGTTAAATTTCTAGAAGTAGGGGAACAGATACTGAATGAATAAGAAACAGATGAGGGAACTGAAAACCTATTAAAAAGGGCCACAACTGCAAAATAAGTAACATGCGGAAATCGGATGCATGTGGTGTATCCCTATTTCCATTCCACAACAAATATTTTTTTTTAATAAAGAGTGTCCTAAAAACTGATGATCACCGGTATAGCTCACTCAATGAAAGGGAGTAACCAGAGAGTTTACATAAATGTAAAAAAATCAACACTTGGCCAAATAATAATAACCAACTAATCAGAAAGTTATAAATGCACAACCATGTCATTTACAGCACTGAAATAATCAACCAACAGTTAATAGACCGATAATAAGCTTCTGTATATATAATACGAGTAAACAAAAGCTTAATGGTGAAGAATTACCATACGTATACGAGCCATGTTATAATAGCTGATCTCTACAAGTTTTTGTAAGCTGAAAACACGAGCTGGAGTCTGTCGGAGTTCTTGAGCAGACACATTGCACAGAGCGGTAAAGAACTCCACAATTGATTCACTGGACAATTTAACACTATTAACAAACACTTGTTCAACTGGTTTTCCAGCAAGCTCTCTAAGAGATTGAAAAATCTCATCTTTAGAAATCTGGTTTGACCCTTGCATAACATTTGTAGCCATGAATGGCGTCCATGCGAGAAACTCGAGACGTGAAAAGCATTCCAAAATAGCATTCCATGTGTCCTGAAGAGCCCCTGCGTCAGAGTCGCATAAATTCAAAAGAGTCCGTAATGCTTCAATATTTTTACTGCGCATATCTTTTGGCACGTGTAAGAAATTGAATCTGTAAAACAAGTTTCAAAGCATAGAGGTTAACTGAATCTGTAATAATAATATATAAGAGCAAAGGCAATAAGTCAATAACTGAAAGAACTCCCTTCCATGAAAAGAGAGATACCTTATGTTGGTATGTGTAATAATATTACATATCTGGATGCAAGTTCTGCTATTGAAATTAATGTGATGTCACTATATCATAAATTTTTAAGACTTCGATAGCGTTTTCATTTCAAATTTGAGTAACTGCTAAAATTTATTTTTAACGATTTCACAAACATGGTACAACTCAAATGGGAATCTCAATGTTGAACATGAACAGTGATACCAATACACGGTTCACACATACATACACACAAACATTCCTGGTGGTTTAGAAGCTCAACAGTATGAATTTATAGGACCCTGCTTTAGGTTCAATTATTTATACATCAATTTTTTGAAAAAAATTATCATAAAATATATTGAAACCAAAGTGGGAAGGGTATTTCAGAATTAAGGGAATACAGACCCAGTACAGTGAAAACTTATAACATGATAAACTATTGCAGTAAAAGACATGAATGTTACAGATAAGTACTTCACCTGAGCAGAGAAGTTAAAAAAGCATAGCGCATGGTATCCATCCCAAGAACATGAGTAAGGTGTATCCCTGTTTTGAATCCTACCATACAGAGAACAACCCTTGGCTTATTCTCTCCTTCCTCCATGGTAACAGAGAAAGTGGCAAGTGAAGGCCATCCAACAGCCTCAACCATAGGCCTTACAAGTTCAATTTGATATGATGTATAAAATACTCCCCTTTTTGGTCCTTGATTACGGAAAATAGCTTGTGTTTTTTTAATAATAGCCTCATTCTCAGACTTATTGTCAGACAAAGATTTGCTTTTGGGAAGAGCTAAATTAAGAATAGTAACAAGGCGGCCTCTCTCTTGTGGTTCTGGCTTCTGTTTGCTGCTTCTTCCAAGGTCATCTGAATCATCTTTCATTTTAATCTCTTCGTTAACAATGGAATCATAGATCTCCGCCAAAAGTTCAGTAGGAGCACGTTCTTCAGTATCATTAGAGGTATTCATCAGTATGAAATCTGCCTTTGTCATTTTAGGCCAAACCATTGGATTATGAGCATCAGTATTCAACATTATAACTGCATATGCAAGAACATAAGCAATATCTGCATTCTTAAACAAGCTTGGATTATCTGCACAATAGCTGCAACAAAAAAGACCAGTCATAGATTTAACCACAGGTAAGGAATAGTTAGCAATCTAGCGTATAAATGTACTCTCAGAAAGCTAAGTGGAAGCACGACTACTGATTATAGCTAGCACAATATAAAATGCGGCCACACAATGGTAAACTGGCCCCAGGCCTTAAGCTTTAGATTCACTTAAGTGGTCAGATAGTGAAACAACACGACCATTATAGTAATTTCTTAGTAACTGTTCGTAATGACATATGGCCGACATATAATGCAAAAAGATACAAAGGTGCAGCTTTACTCATGTGAGTACTTGTTGAGTATATATTGAGCAATGCTAACATTATAGTAATAGTTAACTGCAGCATATATATGTGTGTGTGTGTGTGTGTGTGTGTGTGTGTGTGTGAAGAATAAAAAGGAGAAGAATGCATGTGAAGAATTATTTGTGATCCCAAAAGAAAATAGAAGCCGTCAGAAAAGAATGAAAAAATAGTTACAATATAACTTTTGTGAGGACCAAAGGAAATCTAGGTGTTGCCTAGACGCCAAAGGATGCCGAGCCCCCAAAAGGCATCACCTAGCTACTTAATCCAAAGTGTTCTGGGCGCCTTTCCAAAATTGCTTGCCTAGGCGACACTGTGAAAACTATTTAGTGATTCAACCAAATCTGATAGACAGTGGAGAATTTGAACATACAACATTTTTTATTGTATATCAAGCTTGGGATACATAGGCGCTACTAGCCTTTCATCTCACTGCATTTTCATTTGGCAATACTTTCTGTCCGGATGTCATGTTCATTTAATTTGTCCAAATCGCTTTACACATTACACATTTAATGACTTTGGGGGTCTTGTTCCACCAATCTTGATCACCTTGAACTAATTTAAGCTTCCATCGCCAATTTTTAACTTCATCAAAAGTATAAAACAAAGTCATGGATAAACTATAATCAGATGGCTTATGAGATTAGATTCATTAAATTCTAGTCCTATCAAATTATAAGTAGATATAAACATCTCGATTATGTCATATCAATACAAAATTCGCAAACAATTCTGTTCTGTTAATCAATACAAAATTTGCAGGCAGGATTTCAACTTGAATCAGCAGATAATGCAATAGTTGGGAATTCATCTCTGCACCTAATACAATCTAATTACGAGCGATTAATTTCCTTAAAAGTACAGTTTTCTCTGTAATCCTCCACCAAGAAAACAAGGAGTATAAGTCAAGAAATTCATAAACATCCCTATGTGCACGTTACTGAACAGAAGTCCTTAATCTTAAAATTCTCAGAGTTACAATATTGTCTAAAATGGATTTAGTATACAACCCCATGAAAGAAAAAGACACCTACCACTCTGCAAACTTCTCCATCATTCGATCTATCTTCTGTGCTTCTCCTGGTAAGCGAAATCCTCTGAGGAATTCTCGGATCGCATCCGAACTTCATTCCACTAAAATTCATAGAATCAACATAAGCATGCATGACTGCAAGTGGAAAGTCCTCGGGCTGACCCATGTAATCACCAATCATAACCTGAAAAGGAGGGTTTAGATATGTACTTCACCCAAAATCTACATTAACAGAAAAAACAGAACTTTACCTTGTTCAGAGTGGGAGTATTCTGCAGAAATGCAGCTACTGAACCAGGGGTGTTATCCACCAACTTATTGGAAATCAAATATTCAATACCCCTCCCAGGGTTTCTGTTAAACTGTATCATATACAAAAATTAGCTGCAGCAGCCTTAGCATTTAGCAAGAAACAAGGTATCTAAGGAATCCAAAAATATTCAGCTAGCATGTGGCATGTGCCTTTCTCAAAGAAAAATGAATAGCAACCTTGGCTGCAAATTACTAATTTCTTGGATACCTCAGATATTGCAGCTTCCAAGGTAGATTTATGAGCCTTTGCCTTCTCAAAGTTGTTCTGCAAATCTTCCCCAACTTTGTTCTTATGAGATTCTGTAGGCGAACCATTTTCCAAACTTAGGTTGCATTGGCCATGTTTCTCTGAATCTCTTCGTGACTTCTCCCAATCAACTAGTGATTTTAAAACGCTCACAAGACACTATAAGGACCAAGAAAGAGAGGTCAATTACTGATCCTTGAAAACTGCCAAGGACTGTAATATGTGTAGTGTACCTGAACAGATGATTCTTTAATTAAACCCAATTGTGAAGCATTCATTGAATTTGGATCTACATTTTGAGTTCCTTGAGCAATTTTAGATAAAGTGACAACCTATATGAGGCAATATAAAGACAAAGGATGTTTACAAGCATATACTCATAAACCTCGGCCAAAGTATAATGAATACTAATAAAATCGAAACCACTAATCTCTCCATACCATTCGCTCAAACAAATTAGGAGCCTGGAGATCACAGTCATAATTTACGTATATTTCAACAAGCATCTGGAAATCCCTGCAGACTTTCTCTAGCATCCTGCACAAAGTTATCATAATCAACTTATGACTAATGATTATTATTACCAACCACATAAGCCCTAAGAGTAACGAGTTTAGCTGATCTAATCAACTAAAAAATATGAACTGGGAGTGGCAGTGTTCTAAGAATATGAACATCCCGAAAACATATTACTTACCGAAGAACATTTAATTTTTGGTTAAGGGTGCATTCCGTGCCTTCCAAAGATCTTAATATAATCAACGGGAAAAAAATACCAATTTCACCCTGAAAATAATCATTCAGCATGAATGAATCAAAGAGAAAGTAGACATATATTTAAAGAAAACTGCTGAATCTTAATTGAAAAAATTCACTCATACTTTAAGACATTCCCTAAACCGCAACAAAAGTACAGAGAAGATTCCTGATGCATACTGCCAGCCCGAAAAAAAAAGAAGTAAATTCATAAGACCGTCCGTACTTCAGAACTTTAAATGAAGTGAGTGATAAATATAAAGCATGCAACTAAAACCTGGAATAAGGTGGAATGCTGAGAAACTGAAGCCCGCAATAATGCATATGAAAGGTAGGCTTTTACTGAGTCGATAAAGTTGAAGTTTTTTGTGAATGAGTGACTGACTCCTTCAAGTAAACCCTGAAAAAAGTGATACAGACATATACGATTGCAACATGTCTACTGTATATGCTCGTAAGATTCTACTAAATTGAATTTTAGTTTAAAAGTGCAAAGCAAAACATTTGACAACCAGTCTGGTCTATATACAAAACGCAAGAAAAAACAGTTACACTGATCACTGTTGTATTACATCATTGAATATCAGATAATTCATCAACTAATTCTATTTTCTTCGTGATTCAAAACATTGAAAGGTATATAGCTGAGACAATATGCAACAAATACAATCCTTTTGTAATAAGAAGTTACCCTCCCTATTAAACAGTTTATCTGCTTTCAATTCCACTAGTAATAGGATGCATGAACATAGTATTCGCCAATTTTTAGCCTTTGGACTTGAGGTTGGTGCCAATGGTGCTTCAAATTCAGCCTGATTTTGTGGTGTGGCGACTGGCGAGGCAATTAAATTTAGAAGCAAAACGAGTCGAAACTTCAAGATTTATCTTTTGGGGGGGGGAGCTATCCATATTTTGCCGATGATATTGGCATTATTTAAACAGAAGAAAAAATCCAGTTAAATAGACATTTAGCTGACTAGATTCAATGTGCTTAAAATAGAGTTAAAGCATTCATCTACCCACTAAAAGATGTAACAAAAACAGTGATATACACTAAACAAACCTGCAAAAGCTCGAGAGACAAAATACGTGTTTTGGTGGTAACTTCATCACTATCTTCTTCCATACTCATCTGCATTAATATAAAAATAATATAGAAAAATACGAAAAAAACATCTTCAAGCTGAAACATAGAGAGGATGGTGGATACAAACTTTGCATAGAGTGCGGAAAAGCAATAAAGCGTCACGTTGAGCAATGCTTATGCTCTCGAGATCGATTCCTCTTCAAAGTGTTAATACAAGTTTCAAGAAAATGTGAAGAAATATTCTATCAGTTACTCATCATAATATTAAAGTTGGCAGCTAACACGACAACCTCAGACAATACCTTGTTGTCTTTTCGCCATCTTCGAGATTAATAGCCTTGTCAAGAACTGCCTCTAGACCCTAATAAAAGGAATAAATATGGTGATGTTATGAATATTATACCCACAAAAAAACTATGATTGACACTGTGGTAACCTCAAAACCATGCATGCCTTTTGTTTACATGATATGATAATTAATCAAGTTGATGGTATAAAATTCAAATGTAAGTGGATAATTATTCAAGTTGATGGGGGTAGTTTTAGCTCCTTAATTATCACGAAGAAATTATAAACTATAATATATTGATATATAATACAGTACTAATCAGTGAAAGAAGACCATAGCCAAGTGGATTCTTGTCTATTTTACCTGATGACATGCAGCTGAATCTAGAAACTTAAAGGCTGTTTGGTTGACATTCACGTATCTAGGAAGATGAAATACCTAGGAAGTGGGATTTTATATACTTTTTTGGTTGACACTAATTGGGGAAGTTAAAATTTCTTGGGAGTTTGAATACCCATAAAATATGGGAAGTTGCTTACCCAACCCCCCTTTAGTAACTTGCACTTCCATGGAAAATCAATTCCTATATGACAACCAAACACAATATACTATTTCCTGGGAAGTATAACTTCCATAGGAAATTACTTCCTATTGTTGATCAAACAAGCACTTGCTACTTCTCCCCATATTATGTTTTAAAGAAAACAAATATACAAAATATAGTAGCACCGAGATACATTGTAAAATAAAACATGTGAAGATGCTAGTGAGATATTTAAATAATACAGATGTTGGACAAGATATGCTGTATTTTTTTAAAGGAATAAGGTAGCATAATTCCAAATGGGGATGTGTCAAAGAGGGTGCTATAGAGATGAATAGAGGGTATGTTCTTTGGTTAATGCTAAACTTCTGTAACATGCATATGTAATGGTTTAGATATAAAGACACACAAAATATTAGATGTTTTCTAAATCGTGTCAAATGAATAACTCCAGCAGTAGAAAACTTATACTGTAGGTCGGAAGATAATCAGAAATCCATAATACTTAAAAGTAGATCAAGTCAGTCATATAAAATTCTCCAGATAATCCCAGGTACTAGCCTACTGCAAGCAGCAATCTCCTTGCCTCTTATGTAGAATCTCTGCATTTTCTGTACTATTGGTCTAAAAATTCACCAAGCCCATCCAAGAAAAGAATAGATAGGGGGGAGAGAGAGATGAGATAAGCGCCACCTTTATATCAGAACCACCCGCAAGATTCTGAAGTTCCTCAACAGATGCAACAGACATGTCTTTCACTTCATTCGCAGAAAATGTATCTGCAGCAGAAGTCACTCCTGCCTTGCTCTCGTTACTTGGTACCATCTCTTCAAAATTTGTACACAACCCATCTTTTAACACAGCTTCTTTATGTATAGAACCACTGCAAGTAGACCCCTGTATTGGCTAAACAATATTACTTTCTATACCGCTATCAAAAGAATATAATTGATGTGACTAGTTACTACAAATATACACTTCATTAATGATAAAAAAATATGTGATTAAAAAGGTCCTAATCATGCACCAAACCAGTTTCCATTCGCCTGAAAACAATGCTGATCATCTGGGTCAACATTGCCTTTGAACTCATTTGATTCATGGGACTCTTGCTGCAAACAAAACAAATCATATAAAATCCTCCCAGAAACCGAGACATATTAACCATGAAAATAAAAAAAATTGTGAGTACCTGTTAAGAGCAATATTATAGCAGACCCTGATTATTCCTAGTAACGGTTCCCCGTGAACTGCATGACAGGAAAGCCAATATGTGGAATAAATCATTTTCCTAACTTGTATTTAAACTATACAGGAAAAACAAGTTTGGCAATATACTTTACAACAATCATATATAGCCAGGGCTGGAAAACTGTCATTTTCCTCATTATTCTAGCTGTGCATAATGAAATTAAACACATGTTCTCCCTAGCGAGCAAATCACATGAACTTCAACATTTTTGCCCTCCTGATTGATGTCACCAACAACCCATGCTAATTTAAAGATAGGATCTAACAATACAATGGGTACAGTGTGTTAATGTTAGAGATCTGCCTTTTATCTATATTAGCTATATTACATCCAAACTACTATGAAGAGAAGAAAATGAAGATCTTTCTCCGTCATTAACTCATCATTACCTCTGAATTTTGTTGATGATACAGCCGTCAGAAGAACCTTTAAGACTTGGAGAATAGTACTGCAGTACATTAATACATAAAGTTCATAGTAATTCAGAACAAAGAAATTATAAGATGATTACATGCCCTGACATACCTGTCAGGGGACACATTATCAACACAACCGCAGACCATGTTCAATATGTCTACAAACATTGTGTCATCTTTACCGCCATCTAGACCAGGATCACACTCCAAATGATCGTAAGCAATGAGTTTCTGCATATAGAAATATTCGAAGCACATTAACAATGATGGTAAGAAGCATGTTTATAGGAACTCTGCCATCAGTTGTCGGTCGACACACGCAAAGAGGCACTTGTTACAATTTTAAACTCCTTAAAATAGAGTAATAATGCCAAAACACTTTCAATACACATCTGAACCCATAGAAACTAGGAGGGAAACTAAACCATAATCAAACCTCAAAACTAAATGTAGGAATCATTACAAAAAGGACATACGTGAAGACAATCTAGTGCAAGCTCTACAACTTTAGTATTTTTCGTCTCAAAAGCAAGTCAAAGTGGATTAAGAACAAGCTCTGAATCAGCTCCGTCCAGAACATGTCCTGCACTTGCCAAGGCAGCTGTGATAGTTGGGCTATTTTTTGGAGGTCCGACGCCACTTTCCGTCAAACTAACAAAAGAAAAAAGAAATAGATCAAAACACAAGCTAGTGGATGTAAGAATTTAGAGACTCGTGAATACAGTGACGGTCTCATTTATGCTAATCTAACTCTCTTTTGGATTTTGGAGAGTGATGCATGATAACTGATCAACCCAAAGATATAGGTCTCCAGTATATCTTCAAGAATGATACTAGTCTACAAACTTGCATAGACGTACAAAGATGTGTAACCTTAAAGTCAAAAATTGGTCAATAATGATCACAAACTATCGGTCCTGTTACCTCTGCCATCTGCCTTGATTTGACTTTATGGTCATATTAATTGTTCTAGAACTGATAAATAAACGCCTCTAATGGAGTTTAAAACCAAAAAACTCAGTAATACTAGATATTACACTTTCCTTTTTACTATGTCAAAATATCTCCATATGATTTATGATTATAAACATGAAAAATTAAATCCCAGAACTAAAATGAGGAGAATTGATTTGGAAACAGGGAGCACAAAATTACTGCACACGAAAAACTTTACTGATATATGAAATAAGAAACCAAGACTTAAAACTGCTGCTCAGTTATTTTAATTGATAATATAGAAAATTATGATTATTTTACATAGGTTGTTTACCTCTGATCTCCTTTCGATGCTGTTGCTTGATCAGTCTCACTGGAAATTAGATTCTTTTTTACCTCTTTTGTACTATCTGAAGCAAGAAGGAAACTTTATTCAATTTCCGTCTATGGCAAGAACAATAATAATATGGCAGTGGAAACTACAAACAACAATATATAGACCGATTTTTACNATAATATGGCAGTGGAAACTACAAATAACAATATATAGACCGATTTTTACGGAACAAAAATATTTAATTCGCATTGTGAAGGAGCATAATCAACCAGAGATAATCAATTGTTTAAAATATCTCTAGAATAGCATAAAAAATAATCCTCAACCAGTTAATGTTGAGGTCTAATATTTTATTATCAGTCGTCGACTCCCTGTTAACTTCTCGAAAACTAAAAATGTTCCTTTCTACAGAAAGGTAGATAATAGGTAAGATAGGGAGAATGCTCTAAAAACAACGCAAGAAATCCTTACTCAAAGTTGCAGCACCAGAAGATGTATCACATAGTATATATGGAAATGTGCTGCTATTACATCGGGCTATAAACAAACAAAAAACTAATAGTATTATTTTAAAACATTGATGACATGTTTATAACAAGGGAAAAGTACATTGAAGATAAATTATGCTCGTAACCTTTCTAAAATGTACAATGCAGAGCAGTCTTCTTTTACTATATTAAAATATATTGCATACTTTTACACGTTCAGTTGTCACACTTAATGACATTGGTAGCCATATAAAATATCCGATTCCAAATTACTAGTTAATAGTTACGACATCACATTAACAAAATTAGACTTGTCACAATTTCCGTAGAACAGCATAATTACATAAGCAAACGAAATATATAAGAACTAACCTAAATATGTCTTAACAGCAGTCTGAAGAGCTGTAAACTTTTTACCAGAACACTCCTTGAGCATCGACTCGAATGCTCGTGTAACAAAACCTCCCGCAGCACCACCAGCCATTTTTTCTTTCAACTGATCTAATACCTACTCACTAAAACATATAAATTCATACACAGACGTGAGATAAGAATAAAACTAATCAACCGAAACTAAA
>QRFB01005962.1:0-38934 GCA_008931105.1 Oenanthe javanica | reverse complement strand
ACTTTCTTGATTTTGTGCTTATCAATATAGTCAGAGAATGTTCTAGGATATGCAGCTTCATTGGCATACGAGTCCATCTCATTAAACGGATAATCATTTGGAATCTCTTCTTCTTCTAATTCCCCCCCTCAGCATATGCATCAATAATTTCTTTTCCCTGATCAGAAGAACCACCAACAATTTCCTTCCCTTTATCAGATATAGCTTTTTCTTGTACATGTCTTTTTTTTCTCCTCTTAGTTGTGTTATCCTCAGGAGCTGGGGTTGATTAAAGAGGCAAGTTAGTTGATCTCTATGCTAACAGCTGCTTGAGTAAATTTTTGATTTCTTTATTATCCTATTGTAGCTTTTCTTGAACTTTCACAATTTTGGACATTGAGTGTCTCAGTATTCTAACTTGTTCTTTGAGATTGATAATTCTTTGATTTGTTACTTGTATGTGCTGAGGTTCTTGTGAATTTGGGGAATTCCTCACACCTGATTCTTTCGAAGAATCACTACCAAGTGGAGAATTACCTCTTGGAGGATTTGGAACTGTTTCGTGTTGAAACACTATCTCATCACAAGGCTCGGTTATTACTTCATCGCCGAGTAGAGCCACATCTCTTTGAGATTGGTTGTCCCTAGAAATAGAATTTTAGGATCCCCTCTTTCTTCTATGGAATGGTTGCTTCTCCTCTTTACCACAAATGGTAGAGAGACCTCCTATTTCAGGAACTAGAAGTGTTGGTTCCAGTGTGGTCACCACCTTGGACATTGTAATGTATGGTAGTTGAGAGTCTGTGGTGCCATCTAAAGCCTGTGAAGGCATGTCATGCTCAGTCTCTACCTGAGTAGGCTCCGCTACTTGTGTAGTTGTTCCTTGAATGGAACCCTCGCTCCCTCTATGGAGGAGTTGCCTCTCACCTATTCCAGAATTGGATAGGAGAACCTCCGATAACGGAGCTGGAGATGTTCTATCCAGGGGGTCACCACCTCGAAAAATGTAAGGCGTTGCAAATAAGAGTCCGTGATGCCCCACGAAGCCTATAAAGGCCTGTCCAACACACGATCTACCTGTGAAAGATCTGTTATTGAAGTAGCTTGTTTAACCATCAATTAATTTTCTTTTTCATTTACAAACAAAGAAAAGTGGTTTTTTGCATGTAATTGCTCCATCCTTTGTACATTTGAAAGCTCGGGTGAATTGGAGTTTTGGCTAGCAGTTGTCTCAGATTCAAAACAAATTCTCCTTCTTTTACTAGGAGGCATAGCTGCTTCAAGGGTTTCAATATCCACCTTATTTGGTGCACTTGAGGCACTGACTCCCTCATCCTCACTTAGGGTTTCAACAATAATAACTGAAGGAGTTGGGATAGGTGTTTATTGTTCTATGACATGGGTACCTATTGGTTTTTAGGCTAATTGTCATTTCTTATTGCCACTGGGGGCATTGATGTGTGAGTTTCCAGAGTGGGATGTGATGCATCCAATAAAGCGAGATAATCTTCACTAAGTACTAGTGAAAGATCAAATTCAGGAAGATTACCTATGTCAGGACTTACCTTTGGTACCTCAATCTCAACTTCATAAGCCATTTCTATATCACTTGATAATGGCTCATTCTTCATTGGTACCTCTTTTTCTTTTTCTTCTTGTTCTTGTTCAGTTTCAGGCTCAGGCTCAGCTTTAGGATCCTCATCCATTGGATCTTCTTGTTTAGGAACCTCCTCTTACTGTTCACCTGCTACAGGAAGCATAACACTTTCCATGTATTCTGTTAGTCGTGTTATATTCCCATTTGGGTAATTATCCATGTTTACTAGTTTAGTAACGAAGCTATCACAGATTTCAGTACAAGGTTCAAAATGACTTACAGGGAAAGCTAACATTTCATCTTCAGTGAGTAAATCGTTGAGCACCAGTTGTAGAAATCGAGGGTAATAACATTCAACATTGACTCTATTGATGTCTCTTTTTTCCTCAGATCCCATGGCTTGAAGAATATTTTTCATAATTAGTTTACCAGAATACCCTTTATACTGTACATGAAAGTTCTAGTTCTTAATTTCTAGCCTCTAGCATTTTATTCCTTAGAACTAGTTTAACATTTTCTTCTTCTGATGCTAGCATGCTTGTGTGTATATTAAACATTTCTAAACTCAGATCTTCTACAGTTTTCATGTAATCAGAATTAGACATTTCAACTGTGGAAAGAAATGATATCTTTGATGTCTGAGGTTATGCCTCTGAAGAGTCTGCCATAAGTGCAACATTTCCATATATCTCTTCTTCATCATTATCATAATCATCCCAGCTTTTTCCCTCGGCTATATAAGCTCTGTCTTGATGCTTCTTTACCAGTGCATCATACTTTTGTTTCAGTTTGTCATACGACACTTTTCTTTCTTTTCTTTACTTAGGCTTTCGACATTCTATAGAAAACTGTTCGGGTTCATTGCAGTTGTAGCACTTAAACTTGCTGCGGTCTACCATTTCAGTCTTGTAACCTCCTTTGCTAATAGACCCTAATGATGAACCACCTCGGTTATTGTTTCTGAGGCTGGAACCACTGTAATGGTGTTACTCTTGAATTTGTACTTAGGGTTCCTTCTAAACCTGAGGTTCTTCAACTTTTCTGCCATATAGGCCATAGTCTTATTTTTTAACTGTTCAAGTTCTTCCATTGAGTAGAAGTTATCTTCATCACCTGCTTGAGCATTTTCTGTAAATTCAGCTTCTAGAATCTTTTCTTTCTCAGTTACAGGTTTTTCTTTATTGGTCTCTGTACTAGCAAAATCTTTAGCTATAAGTGTTGTAGTCTTCAACAAAGCTGTATTCTTGCTATCCACTGTCCCTGAACCATAAATGATTTGTCTTTGCTCCTGCTCCATTTCATGAGTCTTGATCTTTTCATATAGAATTTCAAGAGACATGTCATTTATGTCACTTCTCTCTTATTGCAGAGATTTTGTGTTCAAGGTGCGCTGGTAGTGTCAACATGAATTTCCTGTTGATCTCCCTACGTGAGTAGACCTTTCCATGCAGAGACAAGTCATTCAATAATTTATTGTATCTCTCAAATACTTGAGGGATACTCTCTCTGGGTAGTGACTTGAATGCCTAGTACTGGGATGTAAGAATATCCAGTCAGTTTTCCTTCACCTCTGCAATACCTTCCATTGGCAGATCAATAGTATCCCACATTTGCTTGGCACTAGTGCAGTTGATCACTTGATTCAGCATTGTAGTGTCCAATGAATCCATTATGATACATTGAAGATGATTTGTTAGTGTCAATGTACTCTAAAGGCTCCTTTGGGGTAAATCCTTGAGGAATCCGTTCTCCGTCATCTGAGACTGTTTCTGGTGTAAGCTTATGATGAATATAGGGTCCATTTTCTAAAATCCCCATGTATTGAGAATTGGCTGATTTGATGAAAGTGGACATCNGTATTCTCTCTGTCTCTCTCTCAGCTGTATCTATTTGTGTGTGTGGTGTTCTGATTACATTCAAAATGAAAATACATTTTGTTTATATGTAGACTTTACAATAAAGTGAAATACAATTCTAAGTGTCGACTAATTCTTCCCTGTATGTTGACTTGAGTTGATCCTTAGATAATTCTCTATGTGTCGAAGTGTATTGCCTTGTATAGAGTACTTAGAAAATAATCCAGTTTTGAGAGAAGTGTAANTTGTCACTGAGGCTTGAACATATTAATGAACTTCTCTCCTTGACGTTCAGTAATTCTTTCATCTGGAATGGTCAGCAATGATGAATGTATTATCTTCTTGATTATGTCCTTCTGGATTCCTGTGCTGCATATTAGTATTATTTGTCTGTCTTTGTTTCTTAGTTGAGTTATTGTTGTCACTATTACATACTACGTTACATTATGCTTTACAGTGTCAAATTATATCCCCATGTAGTCATGTGTCGACTTGGATGCACTCTACATTGCCTTAGAATCTTTTTCATCATTCATCTAGTCTATGTGTCGAATTCTCAATTGCCTTGTAAGGCATGTGTCGAATTCTGCTCCAATGTGTACATGACTTAGATTCTTTTATACATGTGTCGAATATTTTCCCTTGTACAATGACTTAGAATATTTTGACATCCTTAAAAGCCATGTGTCGAATTCTTCTACCATGTGCAACTTTACTTGGTTTCTTTTGGCTTGCATACTTGGCTTCCTGTCAATTCTTCTTCTGCATTGAATATGTTAATCAATTTCTTTTGTAGCTGACACTTAGTGCACTGGTCTGGTTCACAAGTGACTAACACTGAATTGATCTCCATACTCTCAATTCAAATTAATTGACAAGTTTGTTGTATTCCTTTATTGCTTCTGATCTTCATGGAAATCTTCTGGCACTGACTGCTTGATCTTCAATACTTTCCGAAACACTGAATAACTTATTTTTCACTAATGATTGAACATAGCAATGAAATTCTTTCAGTGATCTTCAATATTCTGTCAAATACCTTGATACATGTAGTTTCCCGATCTTCATTATAGATTCCTATGATTACAATAATATTATTTACTAGTCCTTTACATTTAGTTGAGTTACAGTTCCTCGATTACATTGTATGTTACATTATGCTTTACAAGATGTAGAATACCTTTTCCTGTAGTTGCTATAGAGATGTCTTGCACAATACCTATGTTCCACATTAGGGAGTAGGTCATTCAATGTTTTGTCCAAACCTTTCTGTTGATCATTGATAATAGTGTACCCCCTTCCATCTCCAAGCTCAAGATCATCCCTCAATAGGTCAGTAAACCATGTCCAGTTGTCTGTATTTTCACTCTCAACTATGGCATAGACAATGGAAAACATTTGATTGTTCTCATCCCTTCCAATAGCTGACAACAATTGTCTTCCACATATGGTTTTTAAGAAACAACCATTCAAGCTTATTACAGGCCTACAACTAGCCTTCCAACCTTCCATCAATGCATAATAGCATAAATAAATCCTCTTAAACTTGTTTTGATCTGCATCATTCAATCTGGTTGTCCTAATTTGGATTGTATTTTTAGGGTTAGATACCAATATCTCATTAGCAAAGTCCCTTAGCCTTGAATAATGTTCCTTAAGTGATTCATGCACCCCTTCTAAAACAGCCTTTCTCACTCTCAGTATCTTAATCCCAGGAACTTCTATTTCTAACTCTTGCTTTATAGTTTCTGCCATCTCTTTCACTTTCCACTGTGGATTCTTCCTTACCCTCTCACCATAAATCTTACAAAGATATTTAACATTGACAAGTCTATTGAAGTATGGTTTAGTGCAATTATGCTCAGAGTACAAAGTTTTGATGGTATAATTTTCATTGTCCTTATCTTTACTGAACCACATATAAAATTTGCAATCAGCTTCGCAACAAACTTGGCATCTTTTGGCATAATTAGTTACAAACTTAATCCCCCTTCTGTCCCTAATTCCATATTGTCTAACTACATCTCTAAACTGACCCATAGTTACAAATTTCATTCCAACCTCCCATTTTGTAATGACATCAGTATCACCATTCAAGAATCTAATCCTCTTTCTTTTTCTCAATTTTGGATTTGAAGGTCCAACATAACCAATCCTATGGTTTTCATCCTCACTAGAAGATGAATCAGATAGAAAACCGGTTAACTCATAGTCTGATTCATCACTCATGATAGGGTTGAAGTCCTCCACATCTGCCTTGGCATTTTTAAGTGAATTTTTAAACTTCTTCTTGTTTTCTCTGTTTCTTATTAGCTCATCATCACTCTCATCATGCTCAAAATCAAAGCTTTCATCATCTGAATCTTCACTCCCAATTTCACTGTCAGTTTCATCCTCATACTCTGGATCATCCGAGTCACTATTCTCATATTCCTTATCGTCTGTTTCATTTACATCTTGTTGTCCTTTTTGGATTTCATTCTCTTCATCCAATTCATAATGATCAACATATAATTCAATTTTACGATAAGGCTTATGAATTTCAATCATATCTCTAACCATACTGTCATCAAAAGAAATCCCATCATTTTTAAAATACACTAAATCAGAGGGGTTATAACCATATTTCTCTGCAAAATCATCCAAATCTTTAAATGACATGAGATCAGTATCAAAATCAGCTATGACTTCTACCATTCCCCCAATATATTTACTATTAGGATGAGGTAAAAATTCACCATGGTGGTGCAAATATAAGGTCACCGATGATTCCATACGCTACAATACAGCACAACTACGTATCAAACATGTATTAAACAAACATAAAAGAAGAAAAGTAAATATGAGATGGATACTCATGCATATACATGCAACAACTACACTACGCACATGCATATACAAATAGATAAGGTTTGAATATAATACCTCTTTGATTGAAAGTAAGTGATAGCAAGATTACGAACAGGGACTCGATCTCCAGCAACTTCCACAATCAATTAGGTCATAACTCGCCGTCGATTGAGGAACCAAGGGTTTTATCCCTAATTTTTACTTGTGCAAATATAGTTTTCTCCCTAATTTTTACTTATACGGATATGATTTTGTTTTAAAAAATAATAGTAAATAAGCAACACAGCTACAAACATCTGTCAATACATATGGGATCATAGTCAGCTGCCAAATAAGCTCCAAATCAGCGCCGTAACGTTTCCCGTCTGGTCAACTAGTCAAACTAACGGGGGAGTCATTATCGTCTACTAGAGTCGTACGATTGAGACCCCGTTAACTAGGATGAAACATTTGATACTAGATCCTCACTTTAGTGACTAACTTGATATTTAACCCTAAAATATACTCTCTCTATTCCACCCATATAAAAGGGTTCAACACGTATTTTAAGGTTCATATAAAGTATAGTTCCGTAACTTATTTTTATAATTTTTTATTTTTGAATAAAAATTTAAATATTTAAACATTCAATTTTTATTCAAAGATAAAAAATTATAAAAATAAGTTACGGAATTATATTTTATATATAATTTAAAAAGTATACCGGACCCTCTTTCCCGAAATGTAAAAGTAAATAAATATGGATGGGACGAATGGAGTAATAAAGAACCAATGAGTAAATAAGTTATCAAACACCCCTCAATCACTTATATCGGTGAATACATACAAACTCAATTGAGCTCATCTCCTGCGACTCCCTCCCTCGCTCGCTCTCTTCGAAATCAAAGGTACTGTCAGAATATTTTCATTTATTTTTTAATTCTGCTGCCTAAACATTGATTATAATAATTTAAATGCTATGCTTTCATTTGAACTTGTGCTTTCAGAAGCAATGTATTGAGAATTTAAATGCCATGCTTTCGAGATTGCATCAAAATACAACAGTGAATCTGCTTAGTGTATATCTTATTGTTCTAGTGTGTTGTATGTTCTGTCAATAGTGTGGTAATTGGGATAGGATTTTCGATGACAAGGTGCTTATTGTCTACTCACTTTCACCAACAACTAATTTGTAATTAGTGTCTGTAATTATGGATTGCGTTATAAAAAGAGTAATAAGTAAGTTTAGTGTATTTAAATGAAATACGTAGTTTTGACAAGTTAATGTTATCGAATTTTCTATACGCACCTTTAGATTCATTTTACCGATGTTTATATGTAAATATATACTGTATTTTAGCTAATCGTGAAGTAGTTGTAAGTTTATTATATAGGTCTACAGTTTCGTATATTTTGACGATTTTAATGTTCGGTTTAGTTTGAAGGAATGAAATGAGGGATAATGACATTGAATTATAGGTTTATGAGGGATATTTTGACGATTTTAATGTTCGGTTTATCACACTTGTAGTACAATGAATGCTTATTCCTACTTCTTATCAACCTGTTTCTTTTTTATTTAAAAACTGAATATTTTCCATTTTTCTGATCATTCACTGTCGTTTTTCTTTTTACTTAATTTCTTCGTTCATAGTCAATTCCTTTCCTTGAAATCAAGCAGAGCATAATTTTAGAATGCCTTGAATATTCTTACTCCTTTAGTACATTTAATGATTCATTATAATAATATTTATAGGTTTTACGGCTTAATGTTTTCTAGATGCACTTGAAACTTATTAATAGCTTCGAAAATCGTGATACTCCATGTACACGGATATTGGTTTCAGGGTGATTTGTAGTTTTTTTGCACCCAGTTTTTCATCGTATGAATATCGAAAATGAATTGAACATGATCTAATGAGATGGATGATCCACATTTATATAGTCTTTGGACTTATTTGGCAGGTGCACTTGATAAATTTGTTCTTTATTGTGGCAGAGTGAATTCTCAAAAGTACCACAATGGAGGATGATAAAAAGGTACTCTTTTCTTATCAATTTACGTGACTTGTAACCTTTAGTTAATGGTCATGAACTTAATAAAAGAAATTTTACACTTTACAGTGTAGGAAACCAAAACAACTTTCTGACCTGTTCTCTTATATTTACTATACATATAATTTTTAGAATTTTGATACATATAAACTATAGATAAATAAGTTAATTTGATACCTGAAACCATCTCCGCCGTCTCTGATTTTTGATCAAGTGACACGTATATATAACGCACACTAGAACTTGGGTAACCCCGGGCACAAGGTACTTCCAACTTGAATGCACTGTGCATATTAAGAAATATCACAAATTACTATGTTAGCTAGTGCATCTTAATTAAGACACTGTTTGGAGTTTGCAAACATTACAACAGAATATACTTATTCTGACTTGGCGAGTTATTTTTTTCATCAGATGTATTGAAATATCTACTTCAACTATATATAAGCAGTTTATACAAGATTTTGGCTATAATAAGATGTGAAGAGTAGAACTAACTCTAAAATTACCAAATCGGTACATAGATCATAATGTTAATATTTTTTTTTTCAGTTTAAAGATTAGAAGTTAGAACCTCCAGGTGGCACAAATTGAAGTAGAATTTGACGGAAATGGTACAATATATTGGAATTTGCATGCAATAATGTTTTAAAAAAGGCATGATGAACGGTTCATAATGTTTGGAACTATTGCACAAAAGGAACTAACATGTACGGAATTTGCTAAACAAAGGTTTCTTACTGTTGTTACTTGCAGAATGGGGGCAAGTATCGATATAGAATGCTGCAGCCTGCAGGGGTATGAATCGTCCTCCATTACATGCCGGTATTCCAATGGATGTCTTTGGAACTATTTAGTATTTACATTGCATGTGAGACCGTCATGGTACCAATGACGTAGATCATGCATTATGCTTTACGTAACATAGAGACTATAACAGTTGGAGATGGCTGATATATGTTTATGCTGTTTTTACTCGTAGAACCGGGATCAACCCATGTGAAAACATCCAAAGTGAAAGATCTACCACATGTTACTTGCGGAAAGGGACGAGATATTAGCAAATGGTCAAGTAATACAAGACCGTTAATGTAAGTGTCAATAACTAAACACATTTCTTGAATAGGAAATTCACAGAAAATAGCTTATTTGTTTAGTTGCAATAATATGGTTATTGTGCAATAGCATCAATGTGTTATTATATTTAGACTCTCAATAGGGATGACCACCATATGCAATTCTTATTTTCTATTTTTTTGTTAAATGCACTAAATTCAGTCTTATCTACATGCTCTTACTTCTCTATATTGTCTGGTAGTAACTTTTGGTCAATCTTATCTACATGCTTTTACTTCTCTAAATTGTCTGGCAGCAATTTTTAGTCAATCTTATCTACATGCAACTTGACAATGACTTCACTACCTCATTGTAAAGAAGTGAAGTGCATAATCGTTCGTATCCCTCAAATTCTTATTCTCTTTAAAGGAGTACCAGAAACAATGGCAGCCTTCAATTTTTATATTTCTAATATCTTTTCTAATTATAATTTATTCATCAATAATCTATTTAATTTCTTCTAACCAAAACACAGACTAAGTTTGTCATGCCTTTAAATTTACTTATTTAGTTTAATGATTCTTAGTAAAGAATTTTATTGATTTACCGCATAGTAATTTCTAAAATTCGTTTGAAACATATTTTAATTTCCTTAAAATTCTGTAAGGTTCATGTGTTTCATGGTATCACAAAGTTTTCTTGCACCCAGTTCTTTAAGGTATCAAGATCAAGTATGAATTACATATATTTTGATGATTTTGATGAGACTATCCACATTTTTTGTAGGCATTATTACAACCAAGTGAAATTTATGATGTTTTAAAAACTATCTTTAGACTTGGTTGCAAGTTCACTTAAAGAACACAAACAAGGTAACTTTGAATTAGTATGGTAGTCCTATATTGGGTGGAGAGGAACGGGTGAAAAATCTATATGCTTATTTACCCCTTTAGCTCCACAAAAATAATTTTTTCGAAACTAATATTTGTTTCACAAAGAGAGTGATGGTAATACAAAATAATACAATATCATGAATACCGTAATTTTCCAAATTTGTTATTTTTGGGTTGGGGGGGGGGTAGTATGCACAAATTGAGATAAATGATTATCTATACTATAATGTTATAAGCGGAATATGGTATATTTGTTGGTTTGGTATGGTTGGTTAACCAAAAGAATAATGACCGTTTATTTTTAAAATAAATTGATGAGAACCGTTAGATACAGTCCTAAAAAATATTCTATATATTAATATCTAAAATATTATAAAAAAATCTAAGGTTGGAATCCTCTCAACAACATATTACAAGTAAATATTTATATTTTTAATTGTAAAGATACAAAAATTTAATTTAGCAAAAAAAAAAGTTTGAATCTCATCAATCACATATTATTATAATTTATTATACATTTTTTAAATCCATAGAATTATAATATCTATATTAGTTATAAATAATTTTGAACTATAAACTAAATATGACTAACAATATAATAAATTAATAATATTTTTATATATTAATTAAATTAATACAACTTTGAGAATATATCTAGAAAAGACCCATTTAAAAATTAAAGGCAAAATAACTTTCTTATATTATCTAATTAAATAACTATAATGATATGAACATAAATTACGGAATGTTAATAATAATATAAAGAGAAATTATCAAAAATACTACTTTTTAAGATTTTTTTGTAATTTTATGATTTTCTGAATTTTTTTGCAAAAATATGATTTTCAACCAAAAGCAACCAGATGCAACTTATTTTTCTATTTT
This sequence comes from Oenanthe javanica, assembly GCA_008931105.1. NCBI lineage: Eukaryota > Viridiplantae > Streptophyta > Magnoliopsida > Apiales > Apiaceae > Oenanthe > Oenanthe javanica. Next base: position 27,784 of record QRFB01005962.1, on the reverse strand, counting down.
TCAAAAAAATAATCGAAGTTGCTTTTGGTTGCATTTAAGGTTGCTTGAAGTTGCTTTTGGTTGCATTTCGCATTTTAATTTTAATCGTGCAACTTGTTAAGTAACGTATTATGCAACTAAAAAATAATTATTTAGACTAAATTTTAAAGTTGCAATTGTGGTTGATTTCGGTTGATTCTAGTTGCAAATATGGTTGCAAAGTTGCAAAATCGTATTTTTGCAATTTTTTAAAAAATCATTTTTTTGCAAAAAAATTTAAAAAAAGTGAGTATTTTTGTAAAAAAAATTTTACCCTTAGGTATTTTTCAAAAAACCCCTAATATAAATCACTCTTTTAAAAATATCATTGGCTTCAATCTCCACGTTAAAGAGTTAACATTTGCCGATAATAATATTATAACATTTTTTTTTCATATGGGCATTATTATAATTAGTTTCACATGTTATTTTTTTAGTATTTTTCCACATTACGATAATAATTTGGATTGTAAGTCAATGTTTTAATTATTGGAAGAATAAAAATTTTAAAAATATATATTAAAATTAAAATATAAATAAAAAATGATATATTAAAAGAACCTCGTGCATCATACGGGTTATAAGCTAGTATAAGATTATGATAATTAAAATTTAATATTTGAGTCATTTTGGGACGTGTCCATGTCATCATTTTACTTTTTTTATCTATAAATTGTGTTGATAATCAGCCGAGTTTGAGCCGTCATACATTGCTGCTCAGAAGTATAAGCTTATATGAAAATTTTGCAGAATGCTAACAATGCAATTACTGTATATTGCAAGATTATTAGCCGGGGAACCACTCTCAAAATAACTTAATTTCCGTAATTCGACCCGACCCAATTAATTATTAAGGTTTAATATTTTTTAATTTCCTAAACTACCCCTAGTATTTTAACGGAAAAGGTGCAAAGTGCGGCGCCCAAAATAGTTATAGGATGCATTGTGCAATTATCTAAAGTGTGAGTACTAAAGTGCCATTAATCCAAACCATTGGGATGCAAAATGCAATTAACCCTAATAATAAATATATCTCAATATATCATGAGTAATTTGAATGAAGTTCATCACACTATCTGCATTATGTTTAAATGAATTCAATATGGCAATGTTCACACAATTTTCAAATCGATAGTCGCAACTAAACAGTCCACTATACAACACAGTCCGCTATATATAACTTGCTACAACAGAAGTTCTTTAAACCAACAAAGAGCGCCAAATTATATAATTTAAAACCTTCTAATATTTTAACTTTAACCTTCTAATAGGAGGTGGGGGGGACAATGAGCTTAAAGTTAAAATATTAGAAGGTTTTAAATTATATAATTTGGTGCTCTTTGTTGGCTTAAAGAGCTTCTGTTGTAGCAAGTTATATATAATGGACTGTGTTATACAGTGGATTGTTTAGTTGCGACTATCGATCTGAAAATTGTGTGAAAATGTCATAGTGAATTCATTTAAACATAATGTAGATAGTGTGATGTGAGATGTATATATTATTAGAGTTAATTGTATTTTGCATCCCAATGGTTTGGATTAATGGCACTTTAGTACTCACACTTTAGATAATTGCACAATGCATCCCATAACTATTTTGGGTGCCGCACTTTGCACCTTTTCCGTTAAAATGCTAGGGGTAGTTTAGGAAATTAAAAAATATTAAACCTTAATAATTAATTGGGTCGGGTCGAATTACGGAAATAAATTATTTTGAGAGTGGTTCCCCGAGTTCCCCGGCTAATAATAGGTTCCTATTTGAACCTTAGCCTATATATATATATATAATGTGTCAATTTTTTGTTCCAGTTAGAATATATTGTATGCAGCTTAAAAAGATTTTTGGCTATAATAAGATATGGGCTTTAAAGTAGAATTAACTCTAAAATTACCATATGAAACCAAAATCCTAACCTTATATTTATAAGATTTTGAACCTTTTTGCGCTAAAACATGATTTAGAATTTGACGTGACGCAAGTTGGACATTCTTTTGGTACTTGCATGCAATAATGATAAAAGATAAGGATGACGAATGGCGCATCATGTCGTTTGATGCAAGGAAAGGAACTAACATGTAGGGATATGACTGAATAAAAAGGTTTTGTATTGTCATTACTTGCAAAGCAGGAACAAGTACGTATTCAGAAATGCTGTAGGAGTACTAGCAGTCGCAATCTCAATGCATAGATGTCGGTATTCCGAGGGATGTCTGGAACTATATATATTGCTTACGGACATTGACGCAAGTCGTGCAGTATGATACACATAACATAGATGCTCTAACGAGTCAGCTGATTGAATTTTATTCTGTTGTTAGAATCAGAATGAAGTCATGCTGAAATGTCTAAAAAGAAAGACATTTCGTGTGTTACTTGCGGAAGAGGGACAATATATCACCGAATAGTTAAGGATTACACAACAGTTTAATTGTAAGTTTTGATATCTAAATAAATTTCTTGTATAGTTAAACACTGAATTAAACTGTTCAGGAGATGATGCACGTTTATTTAGATGCCAGCATATGATTACTATGCAATACCATTTGTAGTGGCCATTTAAACTTGGCAAAGACTTCTGCTAGGGATGATTAACATGTGAAAATCAGTATTTATTATATAAACTGAAGCATTTGACATGGTGCACAATTTTTGTTGAGCATGTATGCTTAATTGGTGAAAAAATTAATTGATTTAACTCTTGGTATGTGATGTGCAAAGCAAAATGTATGTGCATGCTAGCTGCTTATGATTAATTACAAAGTTTTTGATTCCAAATATTATTTTTTTTACGAGGAACTACCCCACATTAATGCGGGATTTCAAACCTCGGGTTATGGACTGCCCCCACCCATAACCGGGTAAATCCGGACTCAACTACTAAGGGCCCCCAGGAGTTCATATGTCCATATCAACTAGAGAAGCAAAAAGTTGGTAATCTTTCTATCCCTTATCCCTTAAAGAGTGTTCTTTCTATCCCTTAATGTGTTAGCATGAAATGCCATGCAGTCCAAGAATGAGTCAGTTACTACTCTATTTTGTTTGGTAGCAGCATTGAGTGGCCCTCATCTGCATGCTCAGCACTTCAATGCATGTTAAGCAAGGTACTTGGCCAAATGTTTGTGTTGGCATATACTAGTGGTATTCATGAGGTGCCAAGTGTCATACTCTTCTGTAATACGCACCAACACGGAAACACGTACCATTAATATTTTTCTATAAAATTTGGGGATGAACTTCAATGTTCTCATCATTTCATTAACTTTTCCTGCAAATTTACTCACCAGTCATCTCTATATTCAAGATGTCCAACCAGGAAGCCAAGAGGGCTCAAGCGCGTTCAAAGGGGAAGATTAATGGGAAAGGGGGCCCTCAGAATGCTTCCTGTATATATAAAGGTGTTAGACAAAGACAGTGGGGGAAGTGGGTAGCCGAGATAAGGAAACCTCGAGGACACCCTCATTGGTTGGGTACCTTTGACACTGCGGTGGAAGCTGCAGTTGCATATGACAAGGCTGCTCTCTTATTCCGTGGAAAACGTGCGAAGCTTAACTTTCCTGAGGGCCAACCACCTGAAAACCCTCATCCTTCCTGCCAGATGATGTCCGAGGAAAAAGTTGATTTGAAGCTTCGCCTGGGTCCTCCCGGTGCATCATCCTCATTCTCATCATCATCATCAGCATCTCAGCCTAATTCAAGTGCATTGCTTCCTGGTAACTGGTAAGGCATCATTTCATCATATGTAAATGCTTATTACCAAAAAGTCTCAAGGATTTCAGCAGGTTCCATATGTTTTCAAGTCTCAAGGAGAAACTGAAGAAAAATGTTTGTGTCTGTGGTAGTTGATAGGTAAAACAAAGTTGATGAATCTCTCTTTTGCAGGTTGCAGCTGATGGAACATGGAGTATAAAGGGGTCAAGAGTCAGCATCTCCAGGGAGCAGTAGTGTCTTATTATGTAGAAATGTTCAAGTATCTTTGTATTTGAATTATCTACAAATTCGTAGAAACCGAAATATTATTATCTGGTGTGTAATTTCATGAAATTTCAATGACTGTAATTGGGCCACAACTAAATATCAAGAGAGTTTGAGTCGATTTATCTTTTCTTCTCCATTTTTAATATCAATTGTTTGTGTTATAGAGCGAAATGAATAGACAGTGAAAAAACTGAAAATCCGGGTGTTTGATATTACAAATGAACTAAATCACCAATATGAGTTGCACCTTTAATTTGTACCAACTTATATTTTGAGTTTGTTTTATTCGGAAATTATGCCATACATGGCTTTCGTGTAATGACTATCCGGGAAGGTCGAGGCAAAAATATATAAAACCGAATGGCCATCATTTTAAATGGTCTTCTTTCGATGTTGGTAAATTTTTTTGATGTGGATGCTGCTATAAGCAAGGAAAGTAACTGTTTATCCCTGACATGCCGAACTAGTTGGCTATCAAGCATGAAATTAAACGTGTTCTTATGCACAAGATTGAACAAGGTGAATAATTTCAGACTCTGTTAATGTCAGTGGCTTAATCGAAAGACGCTTATTAGCTTAATTAATCAAAAGACCTTTGGAGTTTTGTGTAATGTTTTTTTTTAATATAGGTTATGAGCTACCCCATCTCAAAATAATTGTCATGTTTTGACTTTTGATAGTCAAATTGACTAATTTTTAACGGAATTTTACACATAATATATAATAAAAAAATCAAAAATTATATCATTTGAAAATATATCTAATCAACTTTAACATGTATTTTTCAGTTTTTAAAAAATGTAAAAAAATAATTTTTAATTTACGGTTAAAGTTGGATCAATTTGACCACAAAAAAGTATTGTGAGATGGAGAGTAATAAAAATTTATTACCCATGTCACGTATGGGTTAACTTAAATTTAAATAAATATATTTTTTATGTTATATATTTATTGATATTTGTATATATATTTTTTTATAATCGAGAATTTATATTAATATATATAGTATAGATTCTTATTTTGTGTAATTTTGATAAAATATGATTGATAATTAAATTATTTAAAAATATCATTAAAATAATAATTAAAAATTAAGTATGATAAGTAGGGTTTTTGTTAACCGGCCGGCCTTGCCATAAAGTTGACGGGGATGCAAACTTCGAAGTGTTATAAAATGATTTTCATTTCTGGGAAAACTGGCTGAGCAATTAACCCAAATTCATAAATTTGTCATGAGGAAAGGGTTAAAGATGTCTCTACCCTAGGAAGGGGGTAAAAAGTACTAACTTCTGAATAATAGTCTTTTACTTTTTAGGGAACACATAATTAATATTAATATTAATATTAAATTTTACATCAAATAAAATTTTAAGTTTTTATTTAATATAAAAATTTATAATTATTGTTAAATAAATAAATAAATATATATATATATATATATATATATATACACACACACTCTTAAATATGCATGTCAAAAAAATTAAAAAAACTATTATTTGAGACTGAAAGGAACAGTAAACGTAAAATGATGTTGATTTTTGTTATTAATTTTTTTGTTTGATGTAATTATGAACCATTTTTGTGGGGATGAGTATTGAGATTTAATTATATATAGAGGAATGTTACATACCTCAAAAAGTATTCCACATTTTTTTTACAAATGAGTGGCATGACATATAACTTGTTTTAATTCTTGAACGTATATGTATGCATGCGTGGTCTCATATTATTATATAAAAATTATCAATTACACAAATGACAACTAATTTTTGGGACAATTTTTGGATACATATCATTTTTCTTATATATAACTGCCTCGAATTGAGAGCACAAGGTTTAATTTGTAATCTAATAAAGAACTAAGCTAATTAAATTCTAATCGATCGTAATTGATAGCTATGAACTTTTTTTTCTCCGGGCAAGTATAAAAATTTATTATAAGAAGTGACCAGCGTTTGTTAGAAATTGCATAAAGGATACTTTGTGATTTTGTTTCCAAAATGTATTTATCTTTTGAATTAATGGATCGCTGGAAGACGCATGCATTCGATATAATATATGGAAGTGAAAATATATACACTTAATTGCTTATTTAATTAAGTTTGTTTTCATTTGCATGTAACTTTTAACTAGAGGTGTGTACTGCATGAGCAGTATACGAAAGTGCGTGCTTGCAAAGAATCAAAAAGCTTTTGTTCTTATGTGCATGCATTCATGGGTTATTAGATCTTATATCATTTATGTAAGCTGATGTAATTGCAACTGAATTTATGTATGTTAATTTGTTCTCGTATGCATGCACTAGTTCTTATGTGCGAGTTCAAGTACTTACATGAATACAACAAAAGAAATAAGAAAGGTTTGAGATAAAATTAGAAGTTTGATTAGATAAATCCTTCAATGTGAATATTTGATGGTTAGGGGATTGAAATAACGGTTTGAATTAAATAAATTAATTTTAAAAAAAACTACTTAAATGAGTTTTTTTAATTAAATGATTACCATATATATATATTTAAATTTAAAATACAAACAACTGGTTACCAAATAATTTTATTAAAAATAGTTAATTCAAACTACTAATTAAAATCATTAATTTAATCCACTAAAAACTAACAGACCCATAGATTTAAAATAGTCGCATCGAAGTCCGGTATATCAATTCCTAGAGGAATTCCAATCGCGAGTTCGGTTAATTCGGACTATCCGGTATCTTGATTTATATCCGACTAGAATATATGATACATGTCTCATGTTCGTTTTATAAATGATCCAAATTTGACGGAAAAATTAAACTCGGATAAAATATGATCCCGGATATGAGCACTCATATACCCGCTCTGATTAGGTATCATATTATTTTTGATAAATTAATTCTACCCGAATATTCGAATATGATTCATATATGGTTCATATTCGATTCAAATCCATATATAAATTATATTTTTAATCCATTACATTTGTAAGTAAATATTGATTTTATAATTTCTTAATATCTTATATAAGTTTAAATTTTCACAAAATACGAATGATTTCTGGTGATAAATTATATATACATAAGTTTTAATTCATAATTATTATGTTTTTATAGTATTATATTTATTTGACTAAATGATAATCATTTGAATAGTTGAAATAAAAACGATACTTAATATTAGTGGATCATATTTGACTAATATTCGGTGGATCATAAACTACCGGTTTGAAAATAAAAAATACGGTACTGAATCATATTTGATTTGGATCCGGACCTCATATACTCGGGATCGGTTTGTATGCGAATAAAATGATATCGGACCCAAATCTAGACACACTCAAAATAAAATGATTCGATATTTGAAACAGGGGTGTCCGGTTGTAGCAGATCATTTTATAGCCCTAGACATACCTATTATGATAGCTAGTAGAGATGTATAGAGACTTTTTTTTTTGCTAGTTTGTATCGAGACTTTTTTGATTTACATGCATTTAGTGAAATTTATCATGCGTAACAAAAAAATGTCGAAACATAAAAGAATTTTATGTGTTGAAAAATAAATATGCATATGTCAAAAAGTATTTTTCACTTACAATATAAACTCGACATTATAATATAGTAATAAAATGTATCATTTGCATTTTTATTGTGAATTTGTGATGAAACGAAAAGTAATTGTATCTCTTTTTTTAGTTTGAACCTTTTTTTTTGCTAGGTTTGTTTAGTTTGAACTTTGAACTACCTTGTTTGACTTGTTTTTGCTTTTGGGTCAAATTGACTATTTTATTATAAAAAATATTTCTTTATTATAAAACTAATTAAGATTACTAAAAGATTACTAAAAGATACTATTTAAAAATCATATTTAGAATCTATATTACTAGATATAATCCTTATAATAGTNNTTTTTTAATATTTTTATTTTAATATTTTTTAATGATTTGAATTTATTTGTATTTGTATAATAATAATTTAAATTTTATTTAATATTATATGTATATATTTTTATATAATTTATTTGTATTTATATTTTAATATGATAATTTTTGTTTATTTTGTATAGAGATGTATTTTAGTTAAGAGATTAATATGAGATATTTTAGTTAGAAGATTAATATGATATTGTATTTTAGTTAGAAGATTAATATTTTAAATTTAGGCCCAATAATTAATCAACTCTCCGTCCTAAAATTATAGGATAAACTTTAATAATATATTAAATAAAAATTATAGGATAAGTCGGATTCGTAAATTAAAAAATATATAATATAATATAATATAATTTAAATATAATATTATCTTATTTGTGATGAGTTGTATAAAAGGAGGACTACCAGGGTTAGAGTTGTATGTATGATTATATTCTTTTTAAAATTAGGTTTTATTAAAATTCAATGATTAAGATTGTTTCTATAGTTCACTTAAAATTGGACGACTAAGATCTTTTCTATGGTTCACCTAGTACCATACCGACGACCAAAACTTTTAATCTTTCAGTTATAATAATATAGTATAGAAATAAAAAAATATAGAATATAATTTAAATATAATATTATCATATTTGTGATGAGTTGTATAAAAGGAGGACCACTGATGTTAGAGTTGTATGTATGATTATATTCTTTTTAAAATTAGATTTTATTAAAATTCAATAATTAAGATTGTTTCTATGATTCACTTAAAATTGGATGACTAAGATCTTTTCTATGGTTCACCCAGTACCATACCAACGACCAAAACTTTTAATTTTTCAGTTATAATAATATAGTATAGATATAGATTAGTACAAAAGGCAATGGTATATAAAGGTTGGTCAAAATTTAATAAAGCAACATTGAAAAAAAAGGTTTAAGAAGTAAATCCGTAGAGAAATAAAAGAATCTATAAAATAAAACAAGAAATTTTTTAAATGAGGTGCCTTGGTCCAAGTTAGGAGGTTAACGGGTCGGATTTCGATGAGATTTGATTAAATTTATATTCATATTTATTTAATTATTTCAGATTGTATTCAAATTGAATTATTATTCATATTTTTAATATCATAATTCATATTCACTTCGTTAAAATTTTGATTTATTGAATTGCATCTCGGATCTATTTACTTTTAAAAAAAATAAAATTTAATGACAGAGAATGAAATAATACACTAAAAATAACTAAAACCTTATATCATAGCAAAATAAATTTTAAAATATAATATTTTAAATTTAACAATAATTTTTGAATATGACATTCAAATATACACGATCTGGGTGTGTCTATGTATATCTATATTACTATAATCGAATTTCAAATCTTTTCTAATCGGTTTATAATAAATTTAGTTAATTCCTTTTAACCATAAATAATATTCTTATTATTATTTTTGACTATTCTTATTAAATTAATGGATCGGGTTTTAGTCAAATTGGAATATTTTATATTCATCTTTCAATAAATCATATTTTTATTAAATTGAATTATTATCGGACCGCTTGGTTTTAATATGAATTATTAATCTATATGAATTTCTATTACCGTAGAGTATTAGATACCTAAAATACATGTTTTAATAACTTATGCCGAAAATGTGATTTTATATGTTTGTAAAAAAAATTACACTTGAATTGTAAATTTTCAATGCAATTATAAATAATAAAATTTTAAATATTTCATTCAAAATTTTATTTGTAAAGTATATAATAACGTTTTATTGATAGATAAATCGAGATATATATCTCCAAGAAATTTAGGGGTTGTGAGTATTTCTTCTATCCATAAAAGTTTATCATCTAACCGAAATATAAAGCTTAACCAATTTCATGGGCCGTGACCTAAATTACGACTACAGTAAGAAAGAGATTCCTCCGAAATTTAAATAATAAATATCAAAAGATAACACCTTTTAGAGAATAAATTATATAATCGCAAACATTGTATATCAAAATCCCGTTTCCGCATTCATCTTTAATTCATATGTAAGTAATAACCCGTTCAAGTAAATATGAAATACACCAAAACAAATCAATAAAGACAAATAATTCGACGAACATGTGAAATAAATATATTGTATAAAATTATGGAATAAAATTTTCAAGAAGTCATCTAATATGATAAAATCGTCATAAGTAACATATAACTAACATCAAAACGGTCATGTCATATATAGTTACAAAAAGTCAAACATATATGATACTAAAATCGTTCAAAACTTTGGATCTGGAGGATAGAGGATATATGAATCAAATTTAAAAAGATATGCAAACAGATCTAGAGATTTAAAATGGCTAAAAGTTTCGTATTTGATAAAAATATGTTTTTTTATAATTGGGTGTGATTTAAACTGAAACATTGATATAAAAAAGTGTATTTGAAATTATGGTTTGAAGAAGAAAAGAAAAAAAAGAATACTGGAAGAGGGGGAAGAGAGGAGGGGGAAATGATCTTATAGTAAGGCAATTTGCCCCGAGTCAATCAATATTAAAATTTAATCTATTTAAAAAATTTTAAACATAATTTTTTAAAAATAAATTCATAATCCAATCCAATCGATTTGGATTGGTTATAAATAAATGTTTAAAACAAAAAAAACTGTATAAATATTAATGTATTTTTTTCCGGAAAATAATAGTTATAACATTGAGTCCCTGAAAGTGAATAACATATTACAATCATTCATCTGGAATAAGTCTTAAATATCCAAATTATAACAAATTAAAAATAATTGACTAAATCCTGACAAAAAAACAATTGACTAAACAAGAAATGGACTTTAAATTTTGAGCTGAATCTAAAGTTATGGATGATGTAACCTACATGTTTATTTTATTAAATTATTATATTTTTAATCAGGTTAGATTGGTTGTTCAAAAAATTACCTAATTCATAAATCAGATTGAAGTCTTTTCGATCCAAATACATATCGATCAATTTTGTCTACCCGTTTACACCCTACACGAAGCCCACCTACTCACTTGGTCGTTTGGTTCGCCATTTCAATTTTATCCATTACAAACTCATACTTGGTGCTTGATTGACATTTTTAAATTTTAAAATTCATACCTCTAACCCATAAGATATGAGTTTCTGATAATTTAGGAGGAGGTGGCCAGGTGGGTATGAGTAAGGTCCCTATACGAATTCGAATCCGAAAATCCGTATCCGAATCTGAAAATTTTTAAAGGTTAATATCTGAATCTGAATCCGGATCCGACGGACACTATCCAGATACGGAAAATATCCGGATCTGAATCTGATTTTTAATAAAAAATTTAAATTTATATTAAAAATTCAAAAAAATTGCAAAACAAATATTAAAAAATTAATTTAATTTTTTAAAATTATGTTAAGAGTTAAAGAGATTTAAGCCTATTTTAATTTTTTTTTAAAATAATTTTTATTTGTCTTTTCAATCTAATTTTGATATCTTTATAATATTAAACTCAAATTATATTTTTATATATGTCTATAATATTTTTACAATTATATAAAATTTATATAAATATATTATTTAATAAATATATATACATACACTACAAAACTAATAGAATAAATTATATATATATATTATTTAAATATTATATATATTTAATTTCGAATTCGAATTTTTTTGGATACAAATATGCATATATCTGTATTCGTATCTGAAATTGTCGGATTCAGATACAGATAATATCTGGTTTGTCTCGGATACAGATAATATTTGCTTTATGTCGAATACGAATGCAAATATTCCGGACAGATATCGGATTTTTTTGAAAGACCTAGGTATGAGATGGAGGTATGTGGAATGAAATCAAAATTTTATTACTTTTATCTTTATTTATAAAATTACACATTAATTTTTAATTTTTTTATAATGATGTTGTTTAATATTTAATAAATAATAGTGATTTATTTTTCATATTAATTGCAAATATTTTTTTATTTATTAAAAAATATATTAAATGAAGAAATTCATTCCATCGCTCAACCAAACACGTGATATCACGAATGATACTTCATCCGCATACCACCTTAACCTGATTCATAATTCCAACCCGATATCACTCCATGAACCAAACAACCCCAAACACTCTTATTGTTAATCGTTTAACCTAACCCAGATGTAGAGTCATGTTTGAGGGTGTGTGAGCTGTTCGACGTCACAGGACCCTCAAATATAGTATTACATATTTTTTTTCATATAGGTGTATACATATATGTATACTGAAATAGGAAACAAATTAGCAAAAAAACAATAATTTTTATTTTTGAATTTTAAAAATTTTAAATAAAAAAAGATTGAAACATATTATATATTTAAATAATTTTTAATTGTTATCTTGAATAAGTCATATAAATTGTAGAAACAGTAATATAGAAAATATGTTAATAAAAATAAATATTTGCATTGGGAAGTGCCACCAGCCTTTAACGAGATAAACTACTAATTTTAATGATTCATTAAGATTAATTAATTTAAATGTGGATACTAATTTTTTTGCTGACAATATATACAATATTATATCATCCAAGTAATGATTCAATTTTTAGGTAATTAATTTATTTTAAATTATATCCATTTTTAATGTATATATATTATATGAAACAAATCAAATTAAATATATAATGAATTGAATAATGGGTTTATACAATAATATAAATTTAAACAAGTTTACATATAAATTAGTTTTTATGTGATTATTTTTTTTATCAATATTATATCTTAAACAAGTTTACATATAAATTAGTTTTTATGTGATTATTTTTTTTATCAATATTATATCTTATTTTTTTATTATAACATAATATATTAAAATTTACTTGTATAACTTATTTCTTTTAGATAAATATATGCTTAACGTTCAAATATGTATTAACTCATAAACTCTTTGCATTCTTAAAACTAGTTGTATCATCTATTTATTGAAAAAACCTCTTATATTTCTTATTTAAACTTCTAATCTTTTTCTTCATTCAGTTATCACAATTGAATTGTTTGTTTGAATATTTTTTTTAGTTATTAGAGCACTTGTTTTAGATTTTGTACAGACACCCTAAATTTCAGGCACAGCTCTGCCGAGATGCATGGCTTAAATATGTTTAATTTCATATACCTTTTTCTCTTCATTTAAATATGGCTCTCATTGAATTAACTAAATAGAGTAATGTAAGAAAAAGTAAGAAGATAGGTTGTGGAGACGACCAGAGCAGTCCATCCCGAAATATGAATTGATGTTGATGAAGAAGATTGATCCAAGTCGTGCAAAGGCCTTGTGTAGTATGGAAATCAGGGCACCAATTTTTTCCTTTGTAACATTATAAGTATTTGGTGCACAATTTTTTGGCTATTAATAAGGAAGTACATATATTTAGTAAATCATGTTTGTTGTATAATAAAAGTAGTTACCAAAGTGCTAATTTAGAGATTTATTCATTTGTTTATTTTTGGAAATTGCAGGTACGGAAGTTTTCAATGTTTTGATAGTTGACTATTAATATTATTTACATTCGATTTAAATATTTTGTAACGGTAGATTTTAATTCTCATTTACTTTGGTTGTTTATTTCATTTTGGTAACTACTAATTATTTTAAATATTTATGTCTTTTCAATTTTTTTCAATTGTTTTCGATTTATTTGTATTAAATATGTCTTAAATGTGTTCTTTTTATTTAGACTTTTTCAAGGAATTAGTTGTTTATTTCTAATTGTTACAACATATTTTTCGTCATGATTTAGCTTCTTTTAGATTTTTTTTTTGAAATCATTACTAGGTTTCTAACCTTAATTTGTGTTCTCATTAATTTATTTGTAACATTTTTGTATTTTATTTAAGACATTTAAAATTCCATAAATGTTATTTATTGTAGTTAATTGTCATCATTTATTTTATTTTTTTGAAATGTTTTAATCTTTTTCAAAAACAATATTTAATTGTAGAGATGTAATAAAAGTCGGTTACTCTTTTGAAAGTCAATAATTATTGTTCTTTTTCAATTTTAAATGAAAATATTGGTAGTATTTATAAATATGTCTGTTAATTTTTTTGATTGAAGATGTTAAATTTGGATTGATAATTTTTTTTGTTAATTATATAGATGTTATTTAACGAGTTGTGTGCCATATATGATGGTTTTTTGTGCCTATAAGGGAGTTCCATATATGATGGTTTGTTGACCATATAAGGTGGTGTTTATGTGTCATTAATGATTTTTTTTTTGTTTTTCAATTTATTCTACTAATATACTTTTTATGTGCTTTTAAATTTAAGCGGATAATCAAGGAAAATATGTGTTTGGTTATTAATAAAGCATAAATCAAGGAAACTATATCTTCTTTAGTATTAAGGATCTAATAAAATCTTCATATATTTATAAGGAAAGTGTAATAGTTGTCAAAATAGAAGTTGTTATAAATTGTAATCAAAGCTGGTAATTCTTTGAATAAAAAAGTCTATTTTTAATATATATTGCTTTAATTATGGGTGATATAAAGTTTAATTTAGTATCTAACCAAATGGATCCCTTTTGGTTAAAGAAGTATATAGTAATGTATTGTAATCTTTTCAAATTTATTGGACGATATATACTAAGACAATTTCTTATTTTGTTTTCTCTTTTATTTTTCAGATACACGGAAAAACGCTATAATTAAAGCGGGGTGGGAGATAAGTTGAGACATGTCAAAGAAGTTGTTAACTGTTTGCTAGTATTTTTTGTGTTAATTTTTGGGAGTTTCCTATTCAGACTTTAAGGTTTTATTGTCTAAACGTCCAGAGACATCTTTTATATATCTTTTGGTTAGATGATAAACTTTATTGAATGAAAGAAACCCTTTTGTATCTTGACTCTTATCTTTTATGGAATTATTTCCTCCTGACAAAAAAAAATGGCTCTGTTTAAATCGGGTCCAATGAGATGTCAAGCTTACTGTTAGGAATATATTCATTTGATGATATACAAAATGCTAGAACAGGATTTAGCATAGCTTATTTGTAATAAGTCTTTCTAGTCTCTGAAATTTTATAGTCAGAGTCTAGTTAGTCAACATTCTTGTACTTAGAAGATTTTCTGTAGAAAGTGAAACCAGAATCTAGATGAAGATCAGAGTCTGGGAGGTGATCAGAGTCTATAGAGTATCAGAGTCTACAATCTGTCAGAGTCTACAAATGATCAGAGTCTATAGTCTATCAGAGTCTATATTCTGGCAGAGTATGAAGATTTCAGAGTCTATGAAGTCAAAGCTGAATTCTGAAGATGATCATAGAAAAGGGAAGTCTTCGAAGATAAAGCCAAATATATTGTAGATATGCTATGAGAAGGAAGGAGAATTACATAAGTAAACTATCAACTAATAATTAGAAATTATATTCCTATTGTAATTTAATTTTCTGTTATTAGTTGATAGGTAGCTCTTTATATAAACACTCTATGTAACCTAATTGAGAAGTGTGTGAAATAAGTCGAAGTTTTTGAGAGCATAGAGATAGAGAGAGTTGTTGTGAGACATACATAGAAGTTGCTATGGTTTGTGTACACCTTAGGAGAGTTTGTTTTTATACATCAATAAAATAAATAGTTTTTATTCATATCTTTGTGTTTAATCTTTTTTCTGTATTCAAGTCTTTAATTCTTATTGAGTTGATTTTAATCAGGCAGAAAAAACACACAAGTATTCAACCCCCCCTTCTACTTGTGCAACTGGGAAAACACTTACGCTTGATAAAGAGAATTTTTATTAAAAGAACTCAAGGTTACAAGAGATTATAGGGGAAGAAATAGAACATACAAGCTATGACTTTAAAGATAAAACTCTAAGATGTCTTTCCCACTACTTATAACTACTATTCCCGCGTCTTGTTCTAACTACTAATTGAATATCCTTCTAGAAGTCAGGTCAGATTGTAAGTAATATACCTAATTCATTACAATGGCTCCTCTTTATCAACAAGCTTGTCATCAAGCTTAGTCTCGAAAGTCAGGAAACTGTTGCCTTATGAAAGTCATGTCTTCCCGGGATGTTTCGAAACTTTCCATACCTTGTCACTATACCAACCACTACACCACCGTCTTATGATTCCTAGTTATTTTTCTTCTTTGCAGAACTTTAACTGGTTCTAGCACCATTATATCATCTTTATTAAATTCAGCAAATCTCCAGAACTGATTGGAATGTTACCAACATGTTTCTTGAGTAATGAAACATGAAATACTAGATGAATTTTAGAGTGTGTCGGCAGTTTGAGTTCATAAGCTACATTTCCAATCCTTTGTAATACCTGAAATGGACCAAAGAATTTAGCAGCTAGTTTGATTGAACTCCTTATAGCTATAGACTGTTGTTTTTATGGATTCAGTTTAAATTAAACCCAATCTCTTTCAGCCAATGTTCTATCTGTTCTCTTCTGATCCAGAAAGAATTTCATCCTGGGATGAGCCTTGGTTAAATTTTCTTTCAGTGTCTGTAACACATATACCCTTTGTTGAATCATATCTTGATCTGCTGGTATTATCATGTCCTGCAAAGACCCCATGTATAATGGTATTGACTTCACTCCATAAATTGCTTCATGAGGAGTAATTCCCAAGCTGGTATGATAAGAAGTGTTATACCAAAACTCAGCCATTGGTAACCACTTCCTTCAACTATGTGGTCTTTCACTAGTAAAACATCTCAGATAAGATTCTAAGCACTGGTTCAACCTTTCTATTTGTCCATCAGATTATGGATGATATGTTATACTAAAATGTAAATGAACTCCTAGTTTTTCAAACAATCTTGTCCAGAAGATACTAGTAAAGATTTTATCCCTGTCACTCATAACAGTAGTAGGCATTCCATGTAATTTGAATATATTATCCAAAAACACATATGTTATGTCCTTTGCTGAAAAAGGATGTTTCAAAGCTATAAAGTATCCATACTTTGACAATTTGTCAACTACCACAAGGACAGAATCCATACCTTCATATTCTGATAATTGTCCCACAAAGTCCATGGATATATGTGTCCAAGGTTGCGTAGAAATCTCCAATGGTTGTAGAAGGCCAGGATATTGAACATGTTCCCCTTTTTTCCTCTGACACACCTCACAAGCCTTAATTGCTTCCACCACATCCGCTTTCATCTTAGACCAAAAGAATGCCAACTTGATCCTCTGTAAACAAGTATTCTGCCCTGAATGTCCTTCCAAAGCTGAATAATGTAATGCTGATATAATTTGCTTTCTTACCCCTCCATTATTCCCCACATATACTTTGTCATCCTTCTTTATTAACCCTGGAACATACTGAAATCCAATGTTCCTTGAGGATCAACTAGTACTTCATTAATGATTTTCTGACACTCTTCATCATCTTCATAGCTCATAGTCACCTGTTGAATCCACACAGGTTGTACCACAAATATTGCTACTAAAATCCCAGTTTCCTCTCCTTGTTGTTCATTGTTTCCCAAACACCTGGATAAAGCATCAGCTGCTATATTTTCATATCCCTTTTTATAGTGGTTTTAATAATCTATTCCTAACAGTCTTGACATCCATTTGTATTGCAGTGATGTATGTAACTGTTGTTCCAGCAAATATTTCAATGCTTGGTGATCTGTCTTAATAATGAAATGATTTCCCACCAAATAATGTTTCCATTTAGTAACATCCATTACCAAAGCCAACAATTCCTTCTCATATACAGAAAAACCCAAATTTTTGTTGTTAAAAGCTTTACTCAAATAAACAATAGGTCTCTCATTCTGCATCAATACTACCCACATTCCCTTAGAACAAGCATCAGTTTCTAATACAAATGGTTTAGAAAAATCTGGAATGGCTAAGACTAGTGTTGTACATAAGGCTGTTTTCAAATTATTAAAAGTTATTCCAGTCTCCTCATTTCATATAAACTCATCCTTCTTTAGTAGATTTGTTAAAGGTCTGATAATCATCTCATACCCATTAATAAACCTTCTATATTACCTAGAAAGACCCAAAAAACCTCTAATATCTTTTACACATGTTGGTGTTGGACAAGATTTGACCCCGTCTACTTTAGCCGAATCCATACTCACCCCTGTCTCAGATACTCTACTGATGCAGTAGCAAAAAAACATTTTGACATTTTGGTATATAACTAGTGTTCTTGTAAAACTATTAGGACTAATTTTAAATGTTAAGCATGAGATTCTACATCAAGACTGTATATGAGAATATCATCGAAGAAAACCAATACAAATTTCCTTAAAAATGGCTGAAAATCTGATTTACTGTCTGAAAGGTGGCTGGAGCATTTGTTAAGCCAAAAGGTATAACAATGAATTCAAAATGACCATGGTAAGCCTGAAAAGCTGTCTTTGCAGTATCTGTAGGTTTGAACAATATCTAGTGATACCCAGACCTAAGATCCAACTTAGAAAACATCTTGGATCCAAAAAATTCATCTAACAGTTCATCTATATTAGGTATAGGAAACATATCTTTAACTATTAGATTATTCAAGTGTCTATAATCCACACAAAAACTTCATGAATTGTCTTTCTTTCTAACCGAAATAATCGGTGAAGCATAAGGACTATTGATATGCTTAATAATACCAGTTCTCAACATTTCTTGGACTTGGTTTTCAATTTCATTCTTTTGTGAATACGGATACCTATATGGTTTAAGCTTAAATGGTTTTGCATCAGGCATTAAAGGAATCTCATGATCTATTTTCCTAGTATGTAGTCAACCTTGAGGTACAGCAAACACCTTATAATATTCTTGCAATAAAGAGTTGATGATACCTGGTATTTCTTCTAAAATCTTCAAGTCTGGTACCAACTCTATTGTTGAATTCGTGACTTCTTGTTTGATTACCTTCTTAATGAGATCCTGATTGAAATCATTTAACTTGTTTCCCCTGATTAGCCTGATAGATGTTGTTTCCTTTACTTCTCCCTACAGTACCATCTGCTCATCTTTGTTGTTGTCAGCTTTTAACTTTAAGTTCATTTTCTTGAAGTCAAACAGAATTGGACTGTATTGTTCCATCAAATCCACTCCTGCAATCATATCCCACCCACCTATGTTCAAAACCTTGACATCACAACATAACTTGTACTATTGGACTTTCTATTTGTACATGGGTATGATTACCCCACTTGTAACTATAATGCCATCTGTCATTTTAACTTTAATAGGATTTGTTTCCACTTTTTCAACATCTATGCCCTCCAAGAACTTAGAATCCACTACTGTTATTGAACTTCCTGTATCCACCAAAATTCTCATGGGTTTATGTTCATGAAACCCCTCCAGAGTTATAGTCTTCCTGGACATGCTATTGGAAAAGGCATTAAGAGATACCTCACTTATTGTCCCCTCCATCTCCTCGTCTTCTTCTTCTTCTTCTTCCAACAACCTTGTTATTTCTCTCTTTAGAATCATCCACCAACATATAAGTGTACTGCTCATTCTTACAAACATGCCTCTGACCATACTTCTCACCACACTTATAACACAAGTGGTTATTCTTTCTATACTGAAATTCTTCAAGGGATATTTTCTTGAAATAATTTGCAGTTGTCCCTTTCTTTTCAACTCCCCCATCTTTCTTGTTGTCTCATCCACTATTGTTCTTATTCCAATTACTAGTGACTTTCTTGTTGTCATGTTTCTTAACCAGGACATCTATGGTTTGTTCTTGAAACTGGGATATCTCTATAGCTTCTAGTAGATATTGTGGCTTCATCAATCTCACCACATGTTTATGTTCATTCTTAAGCCCATAAATGAAACTCGAAACGAAATATCCTTCCCTATATTACCATTTCTACATAGTATCAAAGATCTCAATTTTTCAAACCTCTCTACATACTCCATTAAAGACTCAATTTGTACCATCTTATTAAATTCTTCTTGAATATCTATACCACAATTTTTATTGAATCTTTTCATCACAACTTCACAAAATTCATTCCAAGTAACTATACCATGAATCATATTATAACTTTGATACCATGCATCTGTTTTTCCATCTAAATACATTTCAATGAGATCTAGTTTGAGATGTTCACTTTACAGTATAAAGAACTTGTTACATTTCCTCACCTAAGATCTTGGGTCATCTCCATTGAAGTTAGGAATCTCCGATCTGGGTTGATGTGTAAACCCTAATTTCATTGTTCGTTCCTTGCTGTTGTTGACTTCTTCTACATTCTTGCTCTTGATATTTGCAGAGTTGGTAGGGGTATGTAAAATGGGTGAACGATCCACCCAAATTTGACCATCCCTTCCAATCGTCTTCTCTACATTACTTTGCTTCAACATCCCTACAACTTTGTTCTTGATCTTGTCGTCCATGGTTGCATTACAAGCCTCAATTTTGGCATCATAATTAGAAACCATATTCATCAATTAATCCATCTTTTCAAGGATCTTCGTCTCCATGATTGAATTACTCTCTACTATCTTCTTGTGACAAGAGTTACTAACTTCTTGTATCCGGATTTCTAGCTCTCGCCATTAATCTTCTGCTACACGTCCTCTTGTGGTACTCGCCATCACCCGTTTTCCAAGAATCGCAGTGCTTTGATACCAATTGTCAAGCTTACGCTTGATAAAGAGAATTTTTATTAAAAGAACTCAAGGTTACAAGAGATTATAGGGGAAGAAATAGAACATAAAAGCTATGACTTCAAAGATAAAACTCTAAGATGTCTTCCCCACTACTTATAACTACTATTCCCGCGTCTTGTTTTAATTGTTAACTAAATATCCTTCTAGAAGCCGGGTCGGATTGTAACTAATAGACGCGAGATTTCCATTAAGTCCGGCCCAAGTTATCCTTTTTCGTGTTTAGGCCTATACATTTTCTTGCCCTCACGACTACAAACCCTACGTACACACTAAGCATCACAACTTCGAATTTTATTTTTAAAAGTTACAAGTTTATAAATTTATAATTCGTATAATTTATGAGTAGATTAATGTGAAATTATCAAACCATTTTAAAAAAGGAAGTCCATGTCTTATTCAATTATATATATAAAGATCTATAAGAAATGAATTAGTTATAATAATAACAATACTAGACAAATTTTGAATAGACAAATTACTAAGATACCGTTAGATGCATATAAGTTGAGAAATTAAAAAGGGTAATTTTAGTAAATTTCTTAACCATTCGCTAGTATAAATATGAAAAATATAAATAAATAAAGGATATTATACATACACCAATTCTCGTTAATCGAAATTAACATCTACGGAAAAAACATTCGATTATTATAAATTTTTACAAATGTGCACGTATTTTAAAAAAATTACATAAATAATCAATAAATATGGTTAATAATTTGATTATATCTTCATAAATTAAAATAAATATAAGTTCAAAAAAAATACAAAAAATAAAATATAATAATACATTAATACATAGCTATAATAAATAATTAATATATATAATCTTTAGAAAGTGTTCGGTACCATATAAAGTTATAAACTAGTAACATATACTCTCTCCGTCCCAAAATAAGTGTCGTTTTGGTTTTGTTCACATAATTTGAGGTTTAAAAGAAACTTACTTGCACATATTATTTTTTTCAATTTTCTTTTTTGAATAAAAATATAACTGCTAAATTATTATTAGGAAAAAGAAAATTTAAAAACTGATACATATAAGTGTCTCTTTTTTATGAATTGAACTACGTAAAAGAAGTCAAAAGGACACTTATTGACGGAGGGAGTACATTCTGGTATCTAAATTGAAGTGCACTGGCTAGACAGTGTTGAGCTGACTGACACTTGTTGAAGTATAGTATTACACTATTACTTGCAAAATTAAATTATTTATGAAGCCCCTTGCTGCATTTTGGCCTGCACTTTGAATAATTCTTACCTTTCTCAGAACATTTCAAGGGGTTTAACTCATCATTTAGCTCAAGAACAAGATAATAAAAACATTCATTGCCGTCTATTTCAGTAGATGCCAACCAGAGAATCTAGAAAACATCCTCCAAATGACCATACTATCTTATAAGTCAAACATAACTCCGATTTACAGGCCAAATAACGGTGAAAAAAACCAAATACTTGGTTCATTATATATAGACTATAAACATAATGGTTCTGGATTCAAAATCCTAAACGTTAGCCAACTTGTCAGAGGCAAGGGAAACACAAGAAAAACTATTGTTCATAAGTAGATTCGATATCTTGATACGATGGATAAGTCATATATGGAGCCATCGATTGCTAATATTGAACCGTCCATGTCTGCGTTTGTGTTTGATGATCTAAAGCAGCAAAGCATGCAGGTACGACTATTCCAAATCGTGTTTTTTGTTTCCATTATTGAGGCTTGAACACTCAAACTTTTGTTAGTAAGAGGAGATGAGTATCAGTACAATGATATGACAAGGATAACTGCTGCTTTTATTGATCGGTTAATGGTTATATGATTGAATTTCAAGCATTGAAATGAAATGGTAGTATCTTTAAATTTACAGGATGAAAGCAGACTAGAATCAACAATGTTGGTAAGCAATGGTTGTGTCAATTATAAAGGAATTATTGCTAATAAACAAACAACTGGAGGATGGAATGCTTCACCATTCATCATAGGTTTGTAATATTATATAAACTTTGTAGTATTTGAGGTACCAATTATCAAACATTGTGAACATATTGGACTGAACAAATAATGTCCTGTAGTTAATGAGATTGCGGAGAGATTAGCATTCTTCGCAGTTGGAGTGAGCATGGTGAGTTATCTAGTAAGGGAAATGCATGAATCACTACCTACTGCTGCTACACATGTTACTGATTGGATTGGAGCGGCCTATGTTCTAACCATCCTCGGAGCATTTCTAGCAGACGCTTACCTAGGAAGATTCTTGACCATCATTGTCTTTTCTTGTGTCTATGCAGTGGTAATTACTGATTGATTATAGAATTAGTATCTCTAAAATATTTACTTTCTGTTGATAACTTCACTAATCTTGATTATCTATTTGATTGTTTTACCTGTATCAGGGGATGATATTATTGACAATCTCAGCATCAATAGACAGCTTGAGGCCAGCATTATGCACAGCAAGGCCTTGCATTCCAGCAACAGATGGACAATCAGCATTCTTGTATTGCTCACTGGCGCTTATAGCATTGGGCACTGGTGGCATTAAGCCGTGTGTATCCTCATTTGGAGCTGATCAATTCGATGAGGCTGACAAGAAAGAAGTTGTAAAAAAGTATGCTTTTTTCAACTGGTTCTTTTTCGCCATCAACATGGGGGCACTACTAGGTATTACTGTAATGGTGTACATACAACAGGAGAAAGGGTTTGGTTGGGGCTTTGCTGTTCCAACAGTGATAATGTTTTTCTCGATATTAATATTGGGTGCTGGATTTTTCAAGTATCGATACAAGAAGCCGATGGGAAGTCCTTTTACTAGGTTTATTCAGGTGATTGTTGCTTCTGTGAGAAATCATATGAAAGGCATCAGTGTGGCAAGCGAAGCTGATCTTTATGAAGTCAGGACTCAAGAATCTGCTATTCTTGGTGCCCAAAAGCTTGTTCATTCCCCACAATATAGGTTAGTTTCACGTACAGAATCTATAATTCCGGGTCCAAATCTTCTATATCATGTGCGTGCTGTATCAGTCTCACAAACACACACGTTTATGTACATATATAGCACCTTTATTGGTGGATATATAGGCCTTCTGCTTAAACAGAAACTACTTTAGGCTACATATTACAAACTGGAAATTTGTATTACCTACTACTGTGACTTGTGTTTTGTAACTGGTTTTTAGAGTTTGTAGTGGAACATAACTCTTTACCTATGTGCATGACTTTGCAATACCTATTAAGACCGAGCTGATAAGAGAGGTTTGTGGACTGGGTGGGTAGCACATTTATTAGTGAGTTTAAAACAAACTTTAATTTACTTGGCCTGCAGATTTTTGGACAAAGCAGCTGTTATATCAGACCCCGAAGCATTCAACGCAACAAACAGATGGAGACTGTGCACAGTGACACAAGTTGAAGAATTCAAATGCTTCATCAGAGTATTACCTATATGGGCTTCAACAATAGCCCTCTCCATTTCCTTCGCCCAACTCTCCACATTCTTCATTAGCCAAGCTTCTACCATGGACCGCAAGCTAGGCTCAAGCTTTGTCATCCCCTCAGGCTCCGTGCCCGTTTTCTCGGCCATTAACGCCATCATATTAGTTCCAATCTATGAAAAAGTCATCGTCCCTGTTCTCCATAAAAGAACAGGCCATCGACGTGGCCTCACATCACTACAACGAATGGGCGTAGGCTTATTCATATCAATTTTTGCCATGATATCTGCAGCTGTGATCGAAAAGAACCGGCGTGAGGATCCCACACCAGCTAACAGGAGTGTGTTTTGGTTGTTTCCTCAGTTTTTTCTGATGGGAAGTGCCGAGGTTTTTACCTATGTTGGACAACTGGAGTTCTTCTACGACGAAGCTACGGAAGGTACTAAAAGCATTAGCAGTGCAATGTTCTTGAGTGAAATCGGGATTGGAAGCTGGTTAAGTACTGCACTTGTTAAGATTATTGAAAGTGCAACAGGTGGTCAGAAAGAAGGCTGGTTGAGAAATGATCTGAATAAAAGTAAGCTCGATTATTTGTACTGGATTTTGGCGGGAATCAATGGCGTCAATTTCCTCGTTTATGTTATTATTGCGTGGAGGTATAGGGGAAAAGATGGTGCTAGTGCAAGTGGGATGGTGAGACAAGAGGTCATGGTGAGACAAGAGGTCGTGACAAAGATGGGTTCTCCTGCGGTAAGAAATTCGGTGAATGTTGGCAAAACGAAGGATGATGAAGTGTATTTGACAAGTATGGCTTTTTAATAGATTGAAATATTAACGCAATGGTGAGGAAGATGGATTATGTATGCTAAATGTTCATGTAATCAATATATTTTTTACTCTTACGTATTCTAATATGGAGGATAAGATTATTGTTTTATAATGCTAAGATTAATATTTTCTTGTATTTCTCTGGAAGGAATAAATACTTCTGCATAAACTTTTTTAATGTTTGGGTGTGTTAATACATCTAGAAGAGTAGAACAAGTAATGCAACTATAATTTCACACTTCACATAATCACCAGCTTGCAGATACCAATCTACACAACTCTCCCGTTGAAACATCGTGGACAATAGTTATACTTGCCTTGGAGCACAAAACAACTAGCTAACATCACATAAAAGCTCAATATTTATACCGCAACTAGGAACTTACTGTAATTCAGAGACAGGTGAAGCCAAGAAAACTGAATCTTTATTAAGCTTATGAACAACACCATGTCTCCCATTTATCTTAATTGTGTTGTAGTGATGAATAATGAGACTGTGCTTGAAAAGAAAATACTGGCAATACTGATGGTACATTCAAAGTTCGAACCACCGCAAACTTTACACTGTTTGCCAACTTTGAGTTATTTTCTTCAGTAGGGAGGTACTACAATTGAAATATTATAATCTTAATTACATGCGAAAATAGCCTTCTGTGACTTTTGATACAATGTAAAACTAATGTGAAATTGTGACCAGGTTCAATGGACAGCAAAATTAAAAGATTGTAATTCTGATTCCATGTGAAAATGGACAATGTTCACCAGCTATTACAATTATAGGCTTTGGGAAATCCATTAACAAAAAGTTATAATGTAGAGAACTATATGGCCCCTAAAGTCTGTGTACCTTGAAAGTTGAAACTAAGCACCCATCATAATCATTGGACTTCAGTCATCAAGTTGGTGTTTCAGTTATCTTGATTAACTTGAACCTTACATTATCAATCCAATTTACAAACAGAACTTTCTACTCAGCTGCTGTTTCCTCGACACTTTTCTTGTATTCTGGCTTGAGTTCATATGTGCCCTGGTTTGATCCCCTTTTGTTGTACACACAGAGCTCATTCAATATCTCTTTCAAAAATTGCTGCAAAGATACAGAGAAAATATATGATCCCAAGCCAAAACATCGACGGTTACTACAGTTCTTTCTACAACTAATTTTGAGCAAGTTACAACCAAGTAGGGCTTGATTTAGAATATGTATAATAAAGATATACCGCTGGCTGATCTGTCTCCTGGACTAGCTGCTTTAAGGTCCAATTCGGCTGTCTTTCAAAAAGCTTGAACATGATATCCTCCAATTCACTACGATCCCTTCTGGTTCTTTTCACATCTGGAGCCTTTACTGGTATTACTGGCTTCTTACCCTGAACAGAATAGATTTTTACAAAGGTGACATTGTTAGAAATGCCAAGCACATACCAAGAGTGAGAATAATATAGTTACACATGTGAATGGCTGGTAGTATTACTATTTGGATTATTAAGTAGTATCACAGTCATTTTCTATGTTGGTTATTAGTAAGGGTATTAGACTATTAGAGTCGTTTTCTATGTTAGTAGTGAGGTCTATAAATAGAAGAAGCATATGTATTTTGTATTATGCATTATGTAAATATGAAATTGGAACTTATTTCCACCAACGTGTTTTTCTCGACTATTCGGGTTGAGAGGGTCGGCTAAAAATGTCAATTTCTTAATTGTTGAAAAGTCGGTCGACTTGGGCGACTAGGCAATGTCGACTAGTCAGATCGACTTTATGCTATCAAATCCAATGGCCAATATTCATTTTATGCTTACATATAATTTAATTAGTCAAAAGATATAAATGTCCAATAAATGCTTATATATACCAAATTTAGACACATATAATTATTTTCAGCCATGTTTTGCATCATTTTTCATAACTCCCACCATCACTATTCTAAAAATTAACATAGATATTCTAATTTGATAAATTTGAATAATACTCTTTTTATAATAAAATATTGTGTTCTTCAGTACGAGGTTATGTTCTGCAGAAAAACATTACGTTCTGCATGAAATATCTGGCAGTAATACATTACTACATTGTATTTTTCAATCTTCTTTTACCTAATGTTGCTTAGTTCTAATCATCTTTATACAATACTCTTGTTGTGTTATGCTTACAACGCTGTGTTCTGCAGAAATATGTTACGTTCTACATTATATATGTAGTAGCAGTACATTACNGCAGTACAACGCTGTGTTCTGCAGAAATATGTTACGTTCTGCATTATATATGTAGTAGCAGTACACTATTACATTGTATTAATACTCTTTATATAGTAAAATGTTGTGTTCTGCAGTACAACATTGTGTTCTGCAGAAATATGTTACGTTCTGCATTATATATGTAGTAGCAGTACATTAATACATTGTATTTTACAAGACTATGTTACGTTCTAATTTGATAAATTTAAATAATTAATACTCTTTATATAATAAAATGTGTTCTACAGTACAAGGTTGTGTTCAGCAGAAAAATGTTACGTTCTGCATTATATATGTAGTAGCAGTACATTACTACATTGTATTTTACAAGGCTATGTTCTGTAGAAAAATGTTTGTATAATTTTGTTCAATGATGGAAGTCTCCATTATAGTTTATTTTGCATTACATTCTGTTTAAATATATATGTTAATTCTAATTATGTTAACTTGAGCATACTAACTCCAAAAAGGAAAATTATTTATAGTAGTGTCGTTATTATAACTACTAGTCTAATGAACATATATTTTATATTAATCCAATGGCTAGGATTGAGTCTAAGCAGTCTCCAAGTTAAATAGGTCTCCATATAACCCAACTCTCTCTCTCTCTCTCTCTATATATATATAACTGTGTGTGTGTCTGTGTGTAGTCTGTGTATATATATGTATAGTCAGCGTCTATACATGTATGTATACGGAAACTTGTATGTATATGGAAGGGGAAAAAAGAGATA
>QRFB01005961.1:0-38936 GCA_008931105.1 Oenanthe javanica | reverse complement strand
ATTTAACTACCAATGTTCACTATCTATAATATGGT
Organism: Oenanthe javanica; assembly: GCA_008931105.1. NCBI lineage: Eukaryota > Viridiplantae > Streptophyta > Magnoliopsida > Apiales > Apiaceae > Oenanthe > Oenanthe javanica. The sequence goes on along the minus strand of QRFB01005961.1, from coordinate 38,901 downwards.
TAATTATGAGGAAGGTATAGCAAGTTGACAATTGACAGAAGGAACTTCAAAACCAAAATTACGAACGGAAAAGCTGCCTAGCACTGTGTCTCCTAATGTTTTTTTTTTCATTTTCTTTATATTGAGGGATTTTTTGCTAAAATTTAGAAAACTAAATATACACTATTTTATTTAAGCATACTGTATGAAATAGTGGATGTAAATATTCTAAACAACACAATTATAAACTAATTGAGAGAGAGATAGACGTGGCTTGAATGCCAGTGATGAAGACACCGTGCTAAGGAACTTTGTCACTCTCTGGTGCAATGTTTGGAGTAACAATTTGTTNTGCCAGTGATGAAGACACCGTGCTAAGGAACTTTGTCACTCTCTGGTGCAATGTTTGGAGTAACAATTTGTTTAGTACAACACCTTTTTGGTGGAACATACCAGGATCCCGGACGGTAGCTCTAACATGATACCTTCTTTCTAAAAGTCTCATTACAAGCCAGGACCCGATGTACCCTGATGCTCCGGTCACACACACCGTCCTCTTTCCCTCCATGCTTATTACAGGGATATAATCTTTAGCTAGCAACTAGCTAACATATATATATGCGTGTGCATAACATCTACTGATGATACTTTGTTTTTATGCATATGTGTAATGTAATGCTTGTTTGTGCTAGTTCTAGACAAGGGCAAGTTACATATTCCTAATAACTGCCTACTAAATTTATACAATTATGTGCATGTATAACAAATTGTTTGGTTCTAGTATCAAAGATGAGGGTAGTTACATTCACTTTGCTAGCTTATAATTTTACACATGTTTTTCTGGTTGTACTTTCTATCACTGTTACGACTTATTGGTAGATGATTTAGGCCAGTAACGATTCCAGAACCAAGAGGAAATAATTGATAACAAGACATACCTAATCAAATGTTTGGCAGTGCCAACATTTGATTAGGTAGACTGCAAGTTCATATGTTTCTTTTCTTCTTCACTTGTTTACCATAAGAAAAATATTGAACTACTATCTTTTTCTCCATTTTTACTGTAAAATAACTTTCAGTACTTGCAAAGACAAAAACTTTAAAAAATATTAATACAAGTATCTTATTGATATTTTTCAAATTTAGTTAGTTTTGGAATTTGGATACAATGTGTATCTAGATGAATATTATTTATGTCGTATATAGATATATCAGATATGTTGATTTGAAAATGTTATGCTAAATAATGTATTTCAGCCCGTATAGATGGTACATTAAGCAATTAAATAATTTTATCATCCTTCATGTCTTTTCTGCGATTCTGTCCGAGATTTTGTATTAGATGATCTTAAAAGCAACCATATTCCAGTTTTGCTTGAACATTCAACCAAGTATAATTACATTATAGATCAGCAAGGATGACACTGAATGGTGATCAACGTGCTAAGATACTGAATGGTGGTCGAGACCTCACTTTGTCTCTGGACAAAGCTTCTGGTTCAGGCTTTCAGTCCAAGCATGAGTATTTGTTTGGACGATTCGACATGCAACTCAAGCTTGTCCCTGGAAACTCAGCTGGAACTGTTACTACTTTTTATGTTAGTCCTCCCATTGCATTCATATGTCACCTTGCTTTATATGCGATTTACTTGTAATTAACAACTACAATATGTTCATGTCTTTATTTACTTTTCTTTAATTGTGTAGTTATCATCTCAAGGCGCGGGACATGATGAAATCGACTTTGAGTTCCTGGGGAACTCTTCTGGGAGTCCATATACTATCCACACAAATGTTTATGCTCAAGGCAAAGGTGACAAAGAACAACAATTCCAGCTTTGGTTTGATCCAACTTCTTCCTTCCACACCTACTCCATTGTTTGGAACCCCCAGAGAATCATGTAAGTAAATTATGTCATTGCCATCGCTAATCAACTAATTAGTTATCTTCCAACTCCGAGTCCTTACATTTCTTAATTATCGAATCAGCTTCCTGGTAGATAACAATCCAATCAGTGTTCAACAATCATGAATCCATCGGATTACCATTCCCCAAGAGTCAGCGCATGAGGGTCTATGCCAGCCTCTGGAATGCTGATGACTGGGCTACACAAGGTGGTCGCATTAAGACTGACTGGACTAAAGCTCCATTTACAGCCAACTACAGAAACTTCAACATAAATGGTTGTGCCAAGTCATCCTCCACATCATCTTGCCAATCATCAACCTCGACTGCTTCATCGAACGAGGAATGGAGAACACATGAACTTGATGCAGCAGGAAGAAATAGACTAAGGTGGGTGCAAGCAAAACACATGGTTTATAACTACTGCTCTGACAAACAGAGGTTTGCTAGTGCTGTTCCAGCAGAGTGCCCGCGTTCGAGATTTCTCTAAAACCTGTGATTTCTATGATGATGGACCAGAAGCAGTATTGTAATTTCAATCTTCATCTGCATTCTTTAATTTTTTTTTAATAATCAGTAACATTCTTTATTATTTGTACCGGATGATTTGTAATGTATAATCGAACACAATAAGTGAAGTATTTTTCCTGAATTACATTGTTGTCCATATTTTATGTCGACAAGACTATTGTTATGTATAATCGAACACATTGTTCTCAGTTTTATTCGTTGAGATGTTGTTTGGTCAATGGATAATTATTCTAGAGTCGATTGATGTTAATAGTTAATGGAAATTGATCATCAACGGATGTATATGTCAGACTGTTAATTGTAAATGTTTGAAGACATGTAAACTATACAAGTGATGGATAATTGATGGATACAGAATCTCGACAGATAAAAGACTTGATAAATGAAGATCGAAGGAGACCATCAAAAGATAGAAGAGCCATCGATTGATAACCATTTATCAATTAATAAGTGAAATTATCAATCGATGAATATAATAGATTAATCGATGGATGCCAAGAATTATCAGTTGATATGCTTAACAACATATTATCAATTGATAGTTACTTATCACGGAGAATAGGACAAAATGTCATGAATCTTGGCAGATTACAGATAATATTGAAAGACGGTCAAATTTTCAATGAATGCGAAAACTCTGGAAGGAACTGTTTTTCTTGGTAGAATGAAAGGATAAAATCATTCCCCAATTTGTAAAAGGCAAAAGAAAAAGATAAAACCAAGAGGAAGGTTCATTCCTGAGTGTGATGAGTTTTAGGCACCAGTTATCGGTGTAAGTTGGTTAGGAATCCAGTCATGGATAATAAGAATTATTTATAAATTCAGTTGTATCATTATTAAGGTAGTATTGGTTATTGTTATGACTTCATGTACATGTTGTAATAGTAACATAAAATTTTGAAAGTATATTTAGTTTGTAATAACTGATGAATGTAAGTACTTATTTACAAGATTATGACTTGAGTGTGAGTTATGAATGGGGCCGTTAGCATTTTTATTGGATTATATTGTGGAACAGGTGATTAATATTGTTGGTTGATGACGTGACAACCTGGAACCCTGACCCCGGATCTAGGGGCGTTACAAATGTTCTACTGAAATTCAATATAATATTTTAGTCTACTAAGAGTTACTTTACTAAAATTGAATATAAGTTCTATTATGTGTTATACTAAGTATTTTATTAATTTGTATAAATTAAAAATTAATATAATTTATTTTAATTTTGATGGATTTAAGTGTTTTAATTTATCAATAAAATTAGGATTCTGCTAAGTAATCTACTAATATCCAATATATATTTCTTTTGATCTAATGAGTGTCCTACTGAAATTTAATATAATTTTTTTTAATCTAATAAGTGTTACTTTACTAAAATTATATATAACTTCGTTTGATCTAGTAAGTATTCTACTAAGTATTTAAACAAAATACAATATATTTTTGTTAAATGTGTAATCCAACAAAATTAACACACATTGTATAAAATATCACACTCAAAACATTAATAATAAGAATATTTAATAAAATACTAAGCAAAAAACACTAACTGCAACAAAGCAACTTGTCAAGAAATGTAACCGAACAATAAAAAAACAAAGACACCAATACAACCTTGAACACCTCCTGAAACACAGTCATGCCAGGACACACCACCACCTGCTACCTCATGAAAATAAGATTCTCCACTTCTAGAACCAAGCAAACCTAACATAAGTCTCAGATTTCATACTCAATCCTGCAATGTCAACACCACCATCTCTACATAAACATTCTTCTAGCATTTAATCATACCAAAAAGACACTTGCTACACCCCTAGTCTCCTACACTTTCGAACATGAACTTCAGATCTTTGCTCTGAAGATTGCAGGTTTGTGGCTCTAACAATACCAACACCTAGACAATTGAAGCCTTGCATCTGCTACCAACTAAAGTTTATTACTTCTTGACTAGACAAAACTTTGCAGTTGATCCTCGTTGTTGCCAACATCATCTTGGCAATTTGGAAACACAAAAATATGTTGTTTCAATACCAAATATACCTGTAGAATACTCCAGAAAATAGATTCCCACCAGCACATATCAAAACAAAATTAATGCAAAAGAACAATTTTATCCTTAATCATTATTAAATAAGTCTTAGGTTAAAATGACTTGACAAAATATGAAATATTATGAGTACATTCTTTCGCACTAAAAAGTAACAAGGATCTGAAACATGTCTCATTAATCCACTACTTTTGCTCTTCGGATAATACTATATTATTTATAATTATTATATTATACAATTATTTATAAATTACAACAAATACTATACTAATAAAATTTTAATAGAGTAAAATATTTTATTCAAATTGTTAGAAATGAGAACTACAGAAGTTGTACAGGGGGGGTGAATGTATAACTTGAAACTTAAAACTTTCCTTCCTTTAAACTATTTGTGATGAATTGATTATCAAATGTTATAGGTTGAATAACTGAGTAGTGTTTACTTTGAGAAATGCGGAATATAAATAAACACACAGTTAACTTTTAATCTAATGTTGTATTAGAATGAATTTGCTACAATCTGAGATCCTTGATTTGAATCTCAGCTTCTTATTCTCGGAAGATACAAGGTATGAATACACTTGATAATTTTCAAAGATACTGACTAATGATGTTGTGTATAAGCTATATAGATAACATGTCTTTTGGCACATGTTCTCACTAGTCAGTTAAGCTAAAACTAGAAATAGACAAGAAACACTTTATATTTGACTACCATCTATTTCTAGATAACACCATACTTTGATAGTCTGTTGCTTTCAGCCTTATCTCTTCTGTCTTTTGTCTTGTTCTTCTTCCAAGCTTCATTGAAACATTCGAATACTCAGCTTCATTGTGCTTCGAGAAGTTATGTTGTAGACTACTCGATCGAGTACTTCTGAGACTTCTCGATTGATCTTTGTCTTGATACTTCTCGAATGTCTTAGACTTCTAAATTGCATACCTCTTTTGATGACTTCTCAATCAGGATAGACTTCTCGAATGTCTTTACAGACTTCTCGATTGACTCATTTTATCCACTTCTTGATTGCTTCAATAGTTAATTTCTCAAATTGTTTAACTGGACTTCTTGAATGATTTTATTGTTGATAGTTCTCGAATGATTTCAGTGTCTTGACTTCTCGATCATTCACTTATCGATCGAATACTGAAATAGAGCGTTCTGAGTCTTCTCTACCAGTTTACATAATAGACTTCTCTACTAGAGTGGCTTCTTGATCAGATTCTTGCCTTAGAAGAATTCATCAAACTACATTCCTTATTCTTCATGAAGTCTTCTTTGATTTGATGCATGATCCATTTTGAATCTTCTATCAGACTTTATTCTTTGACTTTAATTACAGTTTGAAATTACAGATTGATCATACTTCTATCTGCAGGAGTGCATTACAAGTAATTAAGTCACCAACCTAGTGCAAGAGTTCGAGTTGTTACAACAAGACAAGTAATTAATCATGGTATACTTGATTTGGTCCAACACAAATACTATTAGATATTTCAAATCGATTAATAACAATTACATAATATTATATTATTAATTAAAAGTTACAGTTAATACTATACTAATACAAATATAATATTCAAAAATATAATATAGTTTTAAGTTTTAACTATAAAATATTATATAATTTGAACATATACAAAATATCTAATAACAAAAAAATAGTTTCATATTTTCAATAATATATATAAACACACACATATAGATTATATTATACTAAAATTTTATTTATTATAATACGTACCCAAATTATATAATATATATATATATATATATTAAATAGAAATTTTATTATTATATACATAATAAATTTATCACATGTAACAATATTGTAAAGAAGATATAGAAGTAAAATAATAATAAATTAAATATATAAATTATATAAATAATTAATATCTCCCCTTCTTTTGCAGGGATGATAAGATATTGTCGTTAAATATTGAAAAAAAATAAAAAAAAATATATCTAATTTGAACTCCTTTGTGAGGCTTAAGGCCGTTTATTTATTTTTGAATATATCTGAATGAATGAGTTTAAACTGAATCGTGCAGATAATTATTAATTATGAATTTATGATTCTATGGCTAACCTTTTTTTGGGCTTGGATGAATCAAAAACAGCTGCACGTGCAAAAATCCTGGCTGAATCAGCTAGAAATCTTTATTTATAAGTTGTGCACAATTTTATTAGAACAATACCAAACTAAAAATAATATTTTCTCCGTTCTGAAATAATAATTATTTTAATTTAATATGTATGTTGAGTTGAGATAAATATATAGTTAAATTTATTATTAAATTTAACCATAAATTAATAAATGAGTAGACAATTAGTAATAATAAAATATATTTTAATAGTATCTTTTTATAACTTTTTTATAAACCCCATATAATTTCTTTAAAAACTCTTCCTTCCAGTTACCAAATTTTAAAATTTTAGAACACAAATTAAACTTTGAGAATGAAGATAAAAAAATTATAGAACTAAAATAAAATTTTAACTACTATAATTGTAAAAGGAAAAAAAAACTTTTTGAAATAATGGTGTGTCACGTGTTATGACACCCCATGCATAAATATCGGCCACTGCATACGTAATTAAAATATAATTGTTCAAAATTATATTTTATCAACAAATTGAGAAATATAAATAATTTGTATAGCTCAAAATCTTTATTTTATTTAAAATTACAATGCATTAACTAAATATCATGAATGATATAATAATATTATTTTTATTAATATATTTTTTTTAAAATTATATACTAAATACAATCTAAATATCTCAATTTAATCACCCTCAAATTATCCAATTCATTTAAAATTGTCACTCATAATCGAATCTTACAAATATTATAATAATATTATTCTTTTATCTATTTTAGGTTTTAAAATAATAACTAATTAATTAAATCTCATAACTGATATAATATTATTATTATTCTATCTATTTTAAATTTTATACCAAATATATTCTAAACATCTTAATTTAATTACCGCTCAAACTATTCAATTAATTTAAAATATATTAATTTTTTTTTAAAAAAAACCGTGTTGCATGTGTTATAAGCTAGTTATTATTAATAGTATATAATATATTATCATACTCCCTCCATCCAATTTTTTTTTTTACGAAAACGATAAATGTTTCATTAATAGATAATTCGAAATACATATCCCAAAAAAATTAGAGGATGTTTATCATCTAACCAAAGTTATGTTTAACCAATCTAATGGTCATAATCTAAATTACGACTAACATAAGAAAGAGATTCTCCAGAAGTTTAGACAATAACACCTTCATATCAGAAAAAGATAATACCTTTTGGAAAATAAGTTACAAATCACAAATATTTTACATCAAAATTTTTCTTCCATTAATCTTCCATCTACACGTAATAACCCATCCAATTAAATCTGAAAAACAAAAAACAAACCAACAAAGACAAATAAGTCAATGAACGTGTAACATAAATATAGTATAAAATTATATCATAAAACTCTCAATTTATAATAAAAAGTCATATAATATAACACAAAATAATCATAAACGACATATAACCACAATCAGATAGGGTCAAAACGCCATAAAAAATGGTCATGCCCCGAAAAGTCATTACATATGATACTATAATCATTCAAAATTTCAAATATGAAGGATGTGAAAATAATTACAGATGATATGAATAAAATTCGAGGGATACGAAAACAAATTTAAAGATTTAAAAAGGCTAAAAATTTCAGATTTGATAAAAGGATATGTTTTTTATATAATGAATTGTGATTTAAAATAAAACATCAGTGTAGAAACAAAGAGTATATTTGAAATTAGGGTTTAAAGCAAAGAAAAAAAACACGGGGATACATAAGAGGGGGCTGAATGTATAAATGATAAAATTCGAATTTTAATCACAAATTTCCTTTTGAACTGAGAGGGGGTTGAGATTGATTGTTTGTGTTTAAATTAATGTGCTGAATATTAAAGTAAAGAGCACAAACAATAAACTTTCAATATAATGTTGTATTAGAATTGAAATGTTACAAATTTAAAATTCAAATTGAATTTGAGCTTCTTGTTATTGAAAGAAAACAAGGAATTCTTAATTCAAGATCTTAGTTTTTATTGAAGTTTGACATTCTCCTGAATAGACAAAATATCTCATTTGCACATGCTTCACTGAACTTAATTGCTAAAACTAGAAATAGACAATTTTTACTTTACATTTGACACAATCTATTTCTAGCTAAGACTTGGGAAACAACAGTCTTGTTTCTGCTTCAATATATCTGTCATTTTGTCTTGTCCTATCTGCAAGCTTCCTTTGTAGACTTGTCAATATCATGTAGAGATTTGAATGACCATGAATATGAAAATTTCTTATGTTATTTGTTTGTTGCTTTTGTGCATTTCCTTGAAACCAACTAAGTGTTGATGTCGAGAACTCTCTCGGCTTCTTTACTTCTTGACAAGTCATATTTTAGACTTCTCGATATGTGCTTTGATGACTTCACGACACACTATGTAGAACATTTCACGACATCCATTTCATTATACTTCACGATACAAGGGTTTGACTAACTTCACGACATCTTCAATCAGACTTCGCTACAAAGCTTGTTGATACTTCTCGATAAGCTCATTTACAGACTTCACAATATGTTTCATTTCTAGACTTCACGACACATGCCTTAAATAAAATCTTCATTTCTACACTCATTATTCCTCTTGGCCTTATTACTCATAATCATTGTTCTAAAATTCAGTGATTAATCACGATTAATCACCGATTAATCCCTGTTCGGTAGCTCACCAAACTGATTAAATTTCCGATTATTCAATTTATCATTCTGATTAATACCCGATTCATCCGATTAATCCATGTTCCATGTCTTTACCGTCTAATTCTGATTTCCATATTTATTATATTGACTTATTATAATGTTAGAATGATACTATATTGAAAATGATAAATAAGAAAGGGTAATTTTGAAAAATTGTTGATAAATACACATTTAAAAAAGAAATGGACAACTAATTTGAGATAATTTTTTTTTCTAAAAGGAATATCTAAAATGGGATGAAGAAAGTAATTATTTTCCCTTCATTTGGTTTTATTTGACTTTTTGGCACACATCTTTATGAGTTTTGACTACATAGTTAAAATTATTATTTTAATTTTTTTTGAACATAAATATTAACTAAAACTTTTAGAAAATAATAACCCTAACTATATAGTCAAAACTCTTAAAAATATGTGCCAAAAAGTTACGCATCAAATATTATCAAACGGAGCGATTATATTATTATAGTATTTAGTGCCGTAGATTATAATTTAAATAATTAAACTACAATTAACTAGGTATAAGAAAATTAATATACAAATGGATTTATTAATTTAAACTGAGTGCATAATTTTTGAGTGCATTTATCAACACCCAAAAATCTGTTGACCTTCATCAAATTTATCAAAGTTAAGGCCGAGCATTGGCTGCTTTGACCGATTTCGGACATCTAAACTAAATCAGACAAAATATTTTCATTTTTCAATTATCCAAACCATAACCATAATAAAAAAATCATAACATCCGAATCAAATCGACCAAATTAAAATGGTTTGGTTTGGGTGATTTTTTGTTTTTAACCATTAATATCACATAATTTATACGAACAAGTATTCATGCTCCTGTAACCCAAAATAATATGTTATATATTGAACTATTTATACAAAGTGTATCAAAATACCAATATATAATACATAACCAATTTTCATCATATTATATTTAAAAATAAATTACAAAGTGTGATATCTGCATACACCATAATTTTATAAAGTCATAGACCATAATCATACATTAACTTTCAAAAAGTGTTACAAAATAAGAATGTTTGAAAAATAGAATGCTTCAGCTGCTCCTTGAGGCTTCCAACATCTCATTACCTTTGCTTGAATCAAAACATAGGAAGGTGTTAGTTATGAGTCATATGAAACTTATACAGAGGCGGGGGGTGAATGTATATGTTAATTTCTTCTTTGTGAATTATTGCTTGGTAGCTTAATTTTCAAGTGTGTAATCTCTAGATAAAATTGCGGAAATAAAAACTGTAGAACACACACAATGTTAGAAATGATAACCACAGAAGTTGTACAGGGGGGGGGGGTGAATGTAAAACTTAAAACCTCTTTAAGCTCTTTTAAATTCTGAATGTTGATGAACTGATTTTAACACATATTGTAGCTTTAGTAACTTAACAGTGTTTACTTAGATAAAAATGAGGAATGTAAATAAATACTCAAGGTTAACTTTCAATCTAATTGTGTATTAGAATTGAATTTCTACAATATGAAATTCTAGATATGAATCTCAACTTCTTGTTCTTGGAAGATACAAGGTATGAATACACTTGATAATATTCAAAGATACTAACTAATGAGGTTGTGCATAAGCTATATAGACAACATTTCTTTTGGCACATGCTCTCACTAGTCAGTTAAGCTAAAACTCGAAATAGACAAGAAACACTTTACATTTGACTACTATATATTTCTAGCTAACACAATCTTTTGACAGTCTTTTGCTTTCAGCCTAATCTTTTCTATCTTTTGTCTTTCTCTTTTTCCAAGCTTCATTGTATACTTGTCTCCATCTTCACAGGTTTGACTGATCCCATAATGACAGAGCTTCAAAATCACTTGTCTTGTTCTTCTACAAATCTCCTAGAATTTAACTTCTTGAGTCAACCGAATGCTCACTTGAATTCACTTCGAGAAGTCATAGTGATTGACTTCTCGATTGGGATAGAATTCTCGATCAGTCCTTGCATATACACACTTCTCGAATGACCAGACTTCTCGATTTCATACTTGACATGATGACTTCTCGATTAGAATAGACTTCTCGAATGTATACTTGAAACACAGACTTCTCGATTGGTTCTACCCTTGGTACTTCTCGATTTCTCCTTTGGACAACTTCTCGATTTATTCAGCTGGACTTCTCGAATCATTCATATTGCATACTTTTCGACTAACTACAATTTCTTTGACTTCTCGATTGCTTTTCACTTCTCGATCGATTACTGAGTTAGTTGAGTATCTGAGACTTCTCTACCAGCTTCACAATTCTAACTTCTCTATCAGGATGACTTCTTAATCACATATATATTTGCCTTAGACTATTTTTCACTGCAATTCTTATTTGATGAAGTCTTCATTGATTTGATGCCTGATTATGACTTGAATCTTCTATCAATCTTTATTCTTGACTCGTATTTACATATTGACTTCGCAGTAGAAACACACTTCCATCTGCAAATATATTAAGATATACTAAGTACACATCCTAATACAGAAACATTGCATATGGTACATCAAGACATGTAATTAACTATGGTAGGCTTTATTTGGTCCAACAATCTCTCTTAATTTGGGAAAAAACATTTTTGCAAATTAACAACAGGATATCAAGCCTACCTATTTTTGCTGTTGAAGTTGTTGTTGTTGCATAAACATATCATATTTGGCTTTCTTTTCATTCTCTTCTCTTTCATTTATTTCTTCAATGGCTCTGAGAATTTCTTGTCTGGCCATGATCTCCTCAACTCAGATTGCATCCTTTAACATATCAGCAACAACTTTTAGAGTTCGTTTTGGATAATTACTGACAAACTTGAGTCTTATTTTGGATGTGACGCCATTTCTGAGTTTGAGCTCAACCCTGACAGGATCCTTGAAAACTCCGCACTTTCTAAATCTTCTTTACTCTGCATCCATTCTTTCCATCTCTTCATTCTGTTTGAGTTTCTTTCTAGTCATTTCTTCAAGGTATTTGACCTTGTCTACCTTCTTTTGATATTTTCTCTCCAAGTACTCATCCATTTCAACCATTTTCAATTTGTTACCGTACAAGACTTATTAAAAATACTGATTACTTTCTTAATTTCATGGGTTATTGTGTCTGCCTGATCAATGTAAAAAGGTCTTTCTTCTCCATCAACTGTGGTGACAAAAATTCTTCTATCTCTAAATTCCACATTACAAATTCTGTTGGCTATCCATTACTTAAGATATATCTTGTTCTGCTCAACTATCTCCTAGATTGGTTGTACTGACAGACCTTTATCAGGAACAATAATTTGTTTCCTCTACTCTGGGCACCTCATTAGCAATGAGCTAGTAGGTTTCTTGAATTTTGTTCTTGAGACAATATTGACTTTGACTTATTGATATGGCTTCAATTTCTTGATTTGATTTCCTTGCATTTCCCTCTTTATCACTCCATTTGCATTTACCTTGAAAAGATGTCTTTTTGGTACTTTGGATTCTAGGATCATAGCAGTTTCAGAAACTATTGGAGCCATATTAGCACCCTGAATTTTGGTAGGTGTATTAGCATGACCACCAACAACTTGCTTCTTGAATGGTCTCTTTCTTTCATATTTCTTTTCTTTGACAGAGTCATCTCTCTTTTTCTTGTCACCACTTTCCTTCTTCTTATGTTCTTTCTTTCCATCCTTATCACTCCTTGAATCAGACTTTCATCTTTCTTCTTTTCATTTTTGTCTTCATACTCTTTCTTTTTCCTTAGTTCCTGAGTGGCAAAGCTTGACATTTCATTGCTAATGAATTCATCCAACCTCTTTAGAATTACTACATCAACTTCTTGTTTGACCTGCTTGTTTTTTATCAAATCAATTAGACTGACAATTTGGCTTCTGTTTCCTTGGTTGAGATGTTGAGGAATCATAAAGTGAGCTAGTTTGTTTGCCCTTGACATGTAAATCACTCCACCAAGGTTATAGAAGGCCTCAGGAAGTGTAGTAGATAGTAGATGACCTATCACTAAGTTTTTCAATTCTTCATCTTCCTGAGTTACAATTTCTATGGCTTTGTGTAAACATTCTAGCTCAGTGTATGACAATTGATTGAACACAGCAATTGGCAATTTGAATTAGCCAATTTCCAACTGCACTACAGGCTCTTTGCAAATATTTTTATTCTTGGTTTCATATTTCACTCATCTAACTTGAATAATGACCTTCTCAATAATTTTCTTCTAATTCCAATGATGTCCTTTCACATGTGCCTTGATGGCTTTCCGGGTCTGCAGAAACTCCTTGTCTGCATTAGGCTTAGCCACCTCTTCCCTTAATTTTCTCATTATAAATTTCTGCCTTTCAGCTTCAATACCCTCCCTTCTTTCTTTCCCCCCTTAAGATTGATATCTTGGTGCCTGGGTAAGAATGAAGAATGAGTTGGCTTGAGTAGGAACTTGTACTTGATGTGTTTGGCCAGGAACAATCATTGTTGAGAGCAGAGTTTGAATGGATGCCAGTTGAGTTGAGATTTGTTGAAGAGTAGTGTCTTGAGTTGAGCTAGAAGTCTCAAACTCTTTCTTTAGATAATCAACTGTGACCACTACTTGTGAAACTGTGGTGGAGAGAGTAGATTGGGCATCTGTCAGTGTGTCAACTTGTTTTTTGAGCTTGACCAGTGTAAAGGCTTCATCTTTTTCTTCTTGGTCCTTGGATTGATAAAACAAATCCACTTGCAATGGAGCCAGGTCATGAAGAGGAACATCTTCAGGTAATCTATCTGCATGCTTGTTTCAGCTTGTCCTCAATATCCCTTAAAAAGCCATCCATTTTATTTCTATGATCTTCAATTTCAGATTGGAAGCCCCTTTCTAGGTAGTGATTGGCCTGTAATAGCACCTTGGTAGCCTTATGAATAGAACATAAATTACAGTTGGTATGAACATTTTTTCACAAGATCCAATATGTGTCAAATACTTCTCCCTCATCCATTGTAGCATCTCCTCCACACTCACAGCCTGTTTAGCATCAACATTGGCCTCTCTTTCTTTAACCATTTCTGCATTTGTATCCTTAATTTCCTCATAATCCTTTGCATACTCAAATAGAATTGCATTATAATCTTTATTTGGAAAATAAGTAGTCAGGATTTGTTGAGCAATGTGATAAAATCCATCAATTTGATCTTTATATAACTCCTTTAGTTTTTCCTCAGATAGTAACCCATCAGAAGATGGTCCTGAATCCCTATCATGTTGCACATGTTTCAGCCATTGTGACAAAAAGTGAGAGCTAGGGCCACTTGTTATAGTGGTCCCCTCAGTATCAATTTTCTCATCCAAATATTTAGATGATTCCAATGATCCGGGATGGATAGGAGATTTCTCCCTAGGAGAAAACCTTTGAATGACTTGGAATTATCTAGGGGATGCCATTTGCATGGTCTGGAGGTCCCCAAGATCACCCAATGTCTGTGAAGACACCTGGTGCTCCAATGGCTCATGAATGAAACCAAAGGGAATTGTTTCCTCGGCCACCGCAGAATCTGAAGTAAAAACTCCTGACACCTCTATGGTTTTGATGCTGTCATTAGGATATGCCTCAGCATACATTCCCTCACCATCTTGATGTATGTCCTGAGTGGTGGGCAAGGTGTCATGTACCAAGTCACTTGAAATTGACTCACCAGGAGGAGTAGATTCCTGATGATCAACAATCTTTCGTGTTTGGCTAGACACAATTGGTTGAGAAGAAATTTAAGGAATAAAAGAGAGATATTGAGTATTTGTGAGTGTTGGCAACTCTCCTTGAGAAAATGAGAAAGTTTCAATTGAAGTTCATATGTGCACTTTTATCTCCTTTTCAACTATTCTTCTTTCATCAACATGAGTGTATTCCTTTAACGCTGCAGACTCTGTACAAAGTGGAGTGGGATGGCTCCAAATTTCAATATGTACACTTTATTGAGAAAGTGCTCCTAGTAACAAGTTTAATCACTTTGTAACCTCTGCATCCTGTTGGGAGGGTGCAAAATGGCTTTGTGTGGTCTCTTTATTCTTTTTCCTCCTCTTTAGAGATTTCACAATTGACTTTTGTTGCATCTATAACTACTTCTAATTTCTTTCTAACAACTGGTTTCTTCCTTTTCTTCTTTTCAACCACACCATGTTGAGAGGATGTGAAGGTTGACTCACTAACATCTAATGGATTTGAAAGAATTGGCTCAGTTGGGTTAAGGTTCTCTAGGTTAGGTGCATTATATTAGGTACTTTTGCAACCTTGGGATCCTCTACTGGAAACAAATAACCATATGTAGGCTACACAAATGGATACCCTCCAAATACACTTCTCATATGTGGTGTGATTTGAAGTGGTACATTCACTGTGCTTCTCCTATCCAATGTAGCAAAAATGATTTTTGTGCATGGATTTGGAACAACCAATTCTATTTTTGTTCATTCCAGGTAAATCAATCAATGTAGAATTCTTATAGTTGAGAATTGACTGAATAAAACGAGGAAAGAAAATTTCATTATCTCTCTTGGGAATCCTGGTTGTGAGCTCCCTATGGATGAGCTTGCCAACATTGAACTTCTGGTTGTAAGCCAATGAGTAGGCCAGCTTCAAGGCAATTGAGCTTATTTAGTCAAACACTATCTTCCAGGTGAACACTCTTAGAATAGTGTCAAACAGGAATGACCACTCATTTCTCATATACTTCTTGTTGATTTTCCCAATCCTATACTTCTTATCATCAGCTCCCTTCTCCATAGTGCTTGAATACCTAATGAACTCTAGGAAATCTAGAAGATCATTTTCTGATGGTACAGTATCAAACTTCTTAGTTGGTAGTGATCTACTTTTATTCACATCATTTTCATCAAAATGATGCCCGCCTTTTGAATCTTGCACGTTCCCACAATTTTGCAGCTCCCATCCTCCAATGCAACCTCCTCCCAATTTGTAGTGTTCTAGAACTGCTCAAGAATGTCCAGGTACAGTGGAGGGTTGGTCAACAATGCTTCCTTCAAGTAAGAATCTATGATGAATCTGGTGAAGCATTCGTACTATGGATTTGCATCTGCATCTCTCGAAATAGCTAGGAAATTTGTTTTTGGGATTATGTAAACTTCAGTTACAGGAGTTGAACTAGAAGAATCCATTTGATTAGTGTATAGAAAGGAGAAGTGAAAAAGTGAAGAAAGTTTAGAGAAAAGTTATGAGAATTCGAATGAGACTGTAGAGAGCAGAAATTTCTTTGAGTTTGCAATTAAGTGTATAAATGAATTGTGAGATCTACTTTGCTATTTATATGACTTAGACAACTCTACTAGAATTGTAATTGATTTTGTATGTTCGAGAACTCAGAAAATGAATAAAATAACTTTAGTATAGAACTGTCAGAAATTGATCGAGAACTCATGTTTGTATGTATATTTGAGAAGTGTTACAACTGAGAACTCAATTTAACTTAATCGAGAACTCTGTAAAACACGATTAATCGAGAACTCACTAAAGTGAACTATTCGAGAACTCACAGATTAAGACTTAGTCGAGAAATCAGAAAAGAATGGCAATTTAATCACAAACTCCAATTTTTAAAAGATTATTCTATTTTCACTTGGAAAATAAAATAACAATTTGTCAAACACATTTTTCAGATTAAAACTTAACTAAATAAACATTAATTTGGGATTAAAAATGCATTTGCTAATTATTCCTGTATAATTGAATATCACACTTATTATTTAAAAATGCACAAGTATAATGATTCATTTCAGGTTTCCTTAGAACACAAAAATAGTTCCAAGCTACTATTTCATTTTATTTTTTTTTAAAAAAAGTACCACAATATAACTGATGCATTTATAAGTATACACCAATTTGACTTAGATAAATCATTTAGAGTTCATGTCTGTGAAACAATTATTGCAACAGTTGGTGAGATATATTTATTTAGACACTAGTCAAAAGAATTCATCATTCCAATCTCACTAACCAACATGTTAAAGGTGGCTTCATCTAGTAGTTTAGTAAATATATCAACCAACTATTTTTGTGTAGGAACATAGAATAATTCAATTATTCCATTTTCTGCATGTTCCTTTATGAAATGGTACCTTACCTCAATGTGCTTTGTCTTTGAATGATTCACTGGATTTGTAACAATGGATATGGCACTAGTATTGTCACACATGATATGAATTCTCTCCAAAAGTAGTCCATAGTCCCTTAATTAATTTCTTATCCAAAGCACATGAGCACAAACTTCCTGTAGCTATGTATTCAGCCTCAACTATAGAAGTTGAAACTGATTGTTGCTTCTTGCTATACAATGACACCAATATCTGTCCAAAAAATTGACATCTTCCAAATGTGCTCTTTCTATCAACTCTGTATCCATCAAAATCAGCATCAGAATAACCAACTAGGTTGAATCATGTTTTCTTTGGATACCATAATCCCATTTGTTTTGTTCCTTTCAAATATCTCAGAATTCTTTTGAGAGCAATGAGATGAGATTCTTTTGGATTAGCCTAAAACCTTGCACACAAATATGTATAGAACATGATGTATGTCCTACTAGCTGTTAAATAGAGTAGTGATCCAATCATTCCTCTATAGGTCTTCATGTCTACAATATTTCCTTTCTTGTCTTCATCAAGCTTGATAGCTATAGACATTGGTGTCTTGGCAGGTGAGCAGTCTTGTATATCAAACCTCTTGAGCAAGTCATTGATGTATTTGGTTTGACATATGAAGATGCCATCTGTTCTTTGACTGATTTGAAGGCCTAGGAAATAAGTTAGTTATCCCATCATGCTCATTTCATATTCACTTTGAATGAGCTTAGAGAACCTTTGACACAACTTTTCATTTGTAGAGCCAAAAATAATGTCATCCACATAGATTTGAACTAGAATCATATCATCACTATGCTTTTTATAGAAGAGATTTTTGTCAATTGTTCCTCTAGTGAACTGATTTTCCAGTAAAAACTTTGACGGAGTGTCATACCAAGCTCTAAGGGATTGTTTGAGTCCATACAATGCTTTGAGGAGTCTGTAAAAAAATCAGGAAATTTTGAACCTTCAAAGCCAGGTGGTTGCTACACATAAACTTCTTCATCCAATTCACCATTTAGAAATGCATTCTTGACATCCATTTGATAGACTTTGAAATTTAAATAGGCTACAAAAGCTAGAAAAATTCTTATTGCTTCTAACCTTGCAACATGAGCAAAATTCTCATCATAGTCAATGCGTTCTTCTTGTGAATATCCCTTAACCACCAATCTTGCCTTATTCCTTATGACAATTCCATGTCCATCCATCTTGTTTCTATAGACCCATATTGTGCCAATAATTGATCTGTCTTTTGGAGGTGGCACCAATTCCCAAACATTGTTTCTCTCAAATTGATTTATCTCTTCCTGCATGGCAATAATCCAGTCTGGATCCAACAATGCTTCTTCAACCTTTTTAGGTTCATTTTGAGATAGAAAGCAAGCATACAAGCATTCATTTTTGGTTGCCCTTCTTGTCTTCACACCTTCATCAGGATTGCCAATTATTTGATCTATAGTGTGAGCTCTATTCCATTTTGTTTCATGAGCCACACCTCTAGCAGTTGAGCTTGTTTCTTCTTGATTCAAATTATTTGCATTTATTGTTGATCCTTGAGAAGCTCCCTCTGAATGCATGTTAGGGTTGTCAGGAGAATTCTCAAGTTGAATGTGACTGAAGTCCCCAGTATTTCTCTCTTCATTTGCACTATGTGAAATTTCCACATGTGAGCATTCATGTGCATTTCTATCCTTTTCATTTTCAGATGCTTCCATTTCCATTTCATTTTCAAATCTCAAAGTGTCACAATTTTCTTCTTTAAGACTCATGACTGGGAACTTGAAGTCTTCAAAGGTCACATTTGTGTTTTCCATAACTTTTTGTTGATCAATCACATATACTCTATAAATAATCTTGTCCAAAAAGTATCCTACAAAGATTCTTTCATATGTTTTGGCTTCAAACTTTCCAAGATGGTCAGCATCATCCTTGAGAATAAAGTATTTTGCTCTAAACACATGCATATGTTTAACAATGGTCTTCTGTTTGTCATGATCTGATAAGGAGTCTTTGTAACATGTTTTATGATAAGTGTCCTATTTTGAGTGTAATATGTAGTCCTGACAGCTTCAGCCCAAAAACTAGTTGGTAGACTTGTTTCGCTAACATAGTCCTTGCAACCTCAATTAAGGTCCATTTTCCTTGCAGAATTCACTTAATGTAGCATTTTTGAATTTTGTTCATTTATCACTCCTTATGGACACAACATGTGTTGGGCCTTTATCCAACCTTCTCAAATTTTCAATAATGAACTTAAGAGTTTCATCTTTTGAGTGCAGGAATTCCACCCATGTGTATTTAGAGAAGTCATCAACTATGACCAATGCATATCTTTTCTTGGACATAGACATGACATTTACTAGTCCAAAAATATCCATGTGAATCAATTGTAATGGTTTTGTGATTGAAGTGAATTCTTTACTCCCGTGACTTGATCTCTTCCTTTTTCCCTTTTGACATGCCTCACACAATCCTTCTATGCAGGTCTTTCACTAATTCTCTTTTGACTAGATAATTAAGATTCTTGAAGTTTAAGTGAGATAATCTCTTATGCCAGAACCAACTTTCTCTTTCTAAGACCTTGGTGTAGAAACAACATATCTTATCCTTGTTTGCAGAATCCAAATCAGCTACAAACATGTTTCCTTTCCTTACTCCTATTAGACTAATTTCTTTAGTCTTTCTGTGTGATATGAGACACATCTTTTTACCAAACTCCACCTTCAAGTCTTTGTTGTAGAATTGAGTGATGTTCAATAAGTTGTGCTTCAAACCATTTACCAAAGCTACATCTTCAATGACAACATTTCCATGAATCAATTTGCCATATCCCATAGTGAAACCAATGATGTTGTCTCCAAAGGTCACCATTGGGCCAACCTCTTCCTTGATTTGTGAAAGCAGGGCTTTGTCACCAATCATATGTCTTGAACATCTACTGTCCAAGATCCACATAACTTTTTTCTTCTTACCTGTGCCCTGCAATCAGAAATATATCAAGTTTTCTTTGGTACTAAACTAGGTTGGGTCCTTTTTGCTTTGCCATATGAATGTCATTTTTCTTGTTAATAGTCCTAATCACTTTATTATACATAATTTCACTTTTATGAGTTTAATTTTTGGCTTGGTTATTGCTTCCAGAACTAGATGCATTTCTAGGTGACATAGAGTGTTTTCTTCCTTTAGCAGGGCTAGTAGATTTAGGTCCAGCAGTATTGTTGTCTAGATTTTGACTAATGCATCTTTCAACAAACTGTTTCCTTAATCTAAAACAAGTATTCATAACATTTAGGTTACATGTCATACAATCAAATTTATCACAGAATTTATGATTATCATGCATTAAAGGTTTCACATAGCCACAAACAAATTCAACATTATTAACAACAGATTTCTTGCACATATGAGTAAGATGATTTGTTCAACCACAATTTTTGCAAATCTTCCTAGGAACATTGTGAACATGGGCATAATTTGTGTGTTTGTTAATGCCTACTTTGCCATTTCTATTTGCCTTTTTTTAGCATGCATGGTACCATTTTTCTGGACATTTTCTTTTGATTCTAGTTTAACATGGATGGACTTGGCCTTGACTACTGGTTCTTCTATTTCAACAAAAGGCACATCACTTTTAGCTATTAGCTCATCCTCATCATTCAACTGCTGTTTTATGAGCATATTGACTTCATCAAATTCAACAGTTGCTTTCTTAAATATTGGGGCCTTGACATTTTCAAAATGTGAGGATTACCAACAACTTCAGTTTTTTTGCCTTTTGCTGGTAATGGCTTTTTCTTCTTAAGAGTGTCATAGTCAAACCCAACTTTAACCTTAGAATTTTCCTGGTGTTTTTCATGAAACTCTTGTAGTATTATATATGAGTTTTGATATGATTTTATCTTCAATTCATTCTCAGAGATATGATCTCTTAAGAATTTCTTAATCTGCTCTAGACAAGTGATTTTGTTCTTTAAGTACTCATTCTCTTGTTTCATGGATTGCATGTTTATGAATGAGAATTCTAAATGTTCAGTCTTAGCATTCAGTTCATCACTAGCTTTTAACAGTTTATTAATTTCCTCATAAGCAACATTCATACTGGTATGAATATTAAACATTTCAACACTCAATTCTTCCACAGTTTTCTTATATTAAGACTTTGACATGTTAATGGAAGTTATGATTGGTTCCTGACTTATTGAGGTTGATGCTCCTTAATTTGATTTGGCCATGAGGGCCTAATTACCGTATTCTTCATCTTCCTCTTCATCAGTATCATCCCAACATTTGCCTTCAACAATGTATGCTCTACCAGTCTATTTCTTTAACAGGGCTTCATACTTGGCTTCCAACTCCAAGTAGTCTTTGTCCTTTTTGACTTCTTTTGGCTTTCTAAACTCAGTAGCAAAATGTCCCAATTCATCACAGTTATAGCACCTTATCTTTGACCTTTCAATAGATCCAGTCTTATAACCTCCACTAAAGTTACTCTTGGGAGCCTTGCCTTTACTTGAAGAGACATAGTTTGGTTTTGGCTTGAAACTTTTATTTTTCTTAAACCTCAAGTTTCCAAACTTTCTAAACATGAAAGCCATAAACTAGTTGTCCATACTTTCAAGCTCTTCAAGAGTGTAGAACTCATCATCTTCAGATTCACTCTTGACATATTCATTTTCTTCTTTGTCATTTTCAAAACTTTCATCATTCTTCATCCTTTGACTTGTATAAGTTTTTTCCACCTTCATTGGTTCTTTGACAATTAAGGCACTAGAGACATTTGCTATTTTTCCTTTATTTCTTAGAATAGACTTCTTTTGAAAGTACTCTAGTTCATATGTCTTTAGTATTCCAACAGAGTTTCCAATGGAAGTTTTGTTAGATCTCTTCCTTCTCTTATAGCAACAATTTATGCTCCAAGTGCTCTGGAAGAGTCACGGAAACTTCAAGTTCTTTTTTTTTACTCATAGGTCTTTCCATGTAAATGGAGTTCATTAATCAGTTTGTTAAACCTTTCAAAAACCTCAGTTATGCCTTCATTTGGTTTTGACATAAATGTTTCATATTGTGAAACCAACAGTTGTCTTTGATTTTCTCTTACTTCCACTGTGTCGTCACATAGTGGTGCAATTGACAACATTGCTATACATGACCGTGTCTAGAGAATCAGTTAGTATGAGCATGAGACTATTGTCAAGAACCACTTTTTCACTTTTAGTGTCAGTGTACTGAGTCAAATATTTCTTTGACTTCTCGATTGTTTTTCACTTCTTGATCGATTACTGAGTTAGTTGAGTATCTGAGACTTCTCTACCAGATTCACAATTCTGACTTCTCTATCAGGATGACTTCTTAATCACATATATATTTGCCTTAGAGTATTTTTCACTGCAATTCTTATTTGATGAAGTCTTCATTGATTTCATGTCTGATTCAGACTTGAATCTTTCATCAATCTTTATTCTTGACTCATATTTACATATTGACTTCACAGTAGAAACATACTTCTATCTGCAAATACATTAAGACATACTAAGTACACATCCTAATACAGAAACATTGCATATGTTACATCAAGACAAGTAATTAACTATGGTAGACTTGATTTGGTCCAACACACAAATTAACTTTCAATCTAATTTTTTATTAGAAATAAACTGCTACAATTTGAAATTCAAACTTGAATTTCAGTTTCTTGTTCTTGAAAAAAATAAGGCATGAATTTAGAACTATTCAACACACAGACTTGTGAAGCTGTGCAATGGCTAAATAGACAACATGTCTTGTTTGCACATGCTTTCACATACTGATTACTATAACTAGAAATAGACAAAACTTCTTTACATTGTACACAATCTATTTCTAGCTAAGTCCTTTTATTTGACAGTCTGCTCCGTTCTTCTTTCTTTCTTCTGTCTTTGTCTTGTTCTCTCTTCAAGCTTCATTGTAGACTTGTCATTATTAGACTTAGGTTTGACTAACCCTGATCATGATAATGCTTGGATTACTTGTTTGTAGCTTCTGCACACTTCCTTAAAATTAGATTAATTGAAGCAGTCGAATACTCCATATGTTGTTTATTCGATAAGTCACGAAGTTTGGCTTCTTGATCGAATACTTCAAAGACTTCTCGATCAGTTTTCCTTGATACTTCTCGATTAGCCTATTGTCTGAAACTTCTCAATTAGATTGTTTTTGCTTACTTCTCGATCAGACTCAATACTTGACTTCTCGATCATTTGTATTTCTTGACTTCTCGTTCAGTTACATTTTTTAACTTCTCGATCAGCCATATCTCTTCACTTCTCGATTACATAACTTCATAGACTTCTCGAATACTTCACTTCATAGGCTTCTCGAATACTTCACTTAACAGACTTCATGAATACTTCGATGGCTAACTTCTCGATATGATAATTCAAGACTTCTCGAATGCTTGAATAGCTTACTTCTCGATTGACATTTTTGACTTCTCTATTCATCATTCTAAGACTTCTCGACCAGTTCATCTTTCACTTCTCAAATGGCTTGACTTCTCTACTACTAGTATATTGCCTTACAAGAATTTTTAGCTTGAATTTTTATTTTGATGAGGTCTTGTTCATTCTGATGCATGATTCGCTTTGACTTGAATCTTCTATGAGTGTATTATTGAAGTGACCACTATTTATAACTTTGAATTGAGCAGAGAAAACTTCTAGCTGAAAATATACATAATACCATTCTAAGTCACAATCTTACTACAAGAAGTATTACAATGTTACAACTACATTACAAGTAACAATAATCAAATTAGGTTGGCTTGTCTAGATCCAACAGAAGGTACAAATAAAAATTGAATTTCCAAACTAGTACTATGACTATTGAAACAAATTTTAGACATTTTTAATAATAAATAATTACATATTCATATATTCAGACCTGATAAGTTAACTTTTAAATATTCTAAGCATTAACATTCCTCTCAACTGCAACATCCAAATATGAATATACATAATTAAGAGTGAACATTTTTATATGCATAAAATATAAATTTGAAATATATAATTTTATACCTTTTGCTAGCTCTTCGTACTTTTCCAACTCTTGAAGCAAGAAGTTGAGTTGGTTATTATAGTTTTGTAAATAAAATTATGGTTCGACACTATTTTTTTCATTTTTTATTATGGTTCTGCAAAATTTAGTAAAAGTTTTCACGGCTCTCACGCTAAAAAGTTTGCAACGGAGTGTTACCCTAGTATCAGGGTAACAATTAGGTGAAAACTTTTTAACGTGAGAACGACAAATTTTTTATTAAAATTTGCAAACCATGATAAAAAATGTTTAAATAAATTTTTTATTATAGTTTTGTAAATAAAATTAGGGTTCTATACTATTTTTTTCATTTTTTATTATGTTTCTGCAAAATTTAATAAAAAATTTCACGATTCTCACGCTAAACGGAGTGTTACCCTAGTATCNCTACCAGATTCACAATTCTGACTTCTCTGTCAGGATGACTTCTTAATCACATATATATTTGCCTTAGAGTATTTTTCACTGCAATTCTTATTTGATGAAGTCTTCATTGATTTCATGTCTGATTCAGACTTGAATATTCCATCAATCTTTATTCTTGACTCATATTTACATATTAACTTCACAGTAGAAACATACTTCTATCTGCAAATACATTAAGACATACTAAGTACACATCATAATACAGAAACATTGCATATGTTACATCAAGACAAGTAATTAACTATGGTAGGCTTGATTTGGTCCAATACACAAATTAACTTTCAATCTAAATTTTTATTAGAAATAAACTGCTACAATTTGAAATTCAAACTTGAATTTTAGTTTCTTGTTCTTGAGAAAAAATAAGGCATGAATTTAGAACTATTCAACACACAGACTTGTGAAGCTGTGCAATGGCTAAATAGACAACATGTCTTGTTTACACATGCTTTCACATACTGATTACTATAACTAGAAATAGACAAAACTTCTTTACATTGTACACAATCTATTTCTAGCTAAGTCCTTTTATTTGACAGTCTGCTCCGTTCTTCTTTCTTTCTTCTGTCTTTGTCTTGTTCTCTCTTCAAGCTTCATTGTAGACTTGTCATTATTAGACTTAGGTTTGACTAACCCTGATCATGATAATGCTTGGATTACTTGTTTGTAGCTTCTGCACACTTCCTTAAAATTAGATTAATTGAAGCAGTCGAATACTCCATATGTTGTTTATTCGATAAGTCACGAAGTTTGGCTTCTTGATCGAATACTTCAAAGACTTCTCGATCAGTTTTCCTTGATACTTCTCGATTAGCCTATTGTCTGAAACTTCTCAATTAGATTGTTTTTGCTTACTTCTCGATCAGACTCAATACTTGACTTCTCGATCATTTGTATTTCTTGACTTCTCGTTCAGTTACATTTTTTAACTTCTCGATCAGCCATATCTCTTCACTTCTCGATTACATAACTTCATAGACTTCTCGAATACTTCACTTCATAGGCTTCTCGAATACTTCACTTAACAGACTTCATGAATACTTCGATGGCTAACTTCTCGATATGATAATTCAAGACTTCTCGAATGCTTGAATAGCTTACTTCTCGATTGACATTTTTGACTTCTCTATTCATCATTCTAAGACTTCTCGACCAGTTCATCTTTCACTTCTCAAATGGCTTGACTTCTCTACTACTAGTATATTGCCTTACAAGAATTTTTAGCTTGAATTTTTATTTTGATGAGGTCTTGTTCATTCTGATGCATGATTCGCTTTGACTTGAATCTTCTATGAGTGTATTATTGAAGTGACCACTATTTATAACTTTGAATTGAGCAGAGAAAACTTCTAGCTGAAAATATACATAATACCATTCTAAGTCACAATCTTACTACAAGAAGTATTACAATGTTACAACTACATTACAAGTAACAATAATCAAACTAGGTTGGCTTGTCTAGATCCAACAGAAGGTACAAATAAAAATTGAATTTCCAAACTAGTACTATGACTATTGAAACAAATTTTAGACATTTTTAATAATAAATAATTACATATTCATATATTCAGACCTGATAAGTTAACTTTTAAATATTCTAAGCATTAACATTCCTCTCAACTGCAACATCCAAATNGATTGTACCTGTAGTTTCTTGATTTGGACCATCCAATGATATATCACATTTGACAGTCAATTGCACCTTCAATATATATAATCAAATTGTATACATCGGAGTGGGATACTTCGATTAGGGCTGAGAAAACATTTACAAAACCGGTCAAACCGGCCGATCCAGACCACTAAAACCGTAAATTTCTGTTTCTAAAACGGTTTAGTTCGGTTTTGAATTGAAATTTAAAAAATCCGAAATTAATGGTTTGAATTTAGTTTTATTAAATTTATTGCCCGAAATCATCAAATCGGACCGTTACATATATATATAATATACTCCCTCCGTCCCACTCAATTGTTATCTTTTCGGAGAGAAGGTCTGTCACGCATTTTAAGGTGCATATAAAGTATAGTTCCATAACTTATTTTTAAATTTTTTTTTAATTTAAAAATAAGTTATGGAACTATACTTTATATGCACCTTAAAATGCGTGCCGGACCTTCTCTCCGAAAAGATAACAATTGAGTGGGACGGAGGGAGTATATTATATATATATGTAACGGTCCGATTTGATGATTTCGGGCAATAAATTTAATAAAACTAAATTCAAACCATTAATTTCGGATTTTTTAAATTTCAATTCAAAACCGAACTAAACCGTTTTAGAAACAGAAATTTACGGTTTTAGTGGTCTGGATCGGCCGGTTTGACCGGTTTTGTAAATGTTTTCTCAGCCCTAATCGAAGTATCCCACTCCGATGTATACAATTTGATTATATATATTGAAGGTGCAATTGACTGTCAAATGTGATATATCATTGGATGGTCCAAATCAAGAAACTACAGGTACAATCATAATACCCATGTGTGTTCATTTTCATTGCCTACCATTATCTTCTGATATTTTCTGAAACCCTAGATTTTTTGCCCAAATATTGAAACCCTAGATTTCTGAAAATGGGTTATTGAGAATGTGAAAAATTGTTTGTGTTAATCATGAAGTCTATATCTTCTACTATAGCAACATATAGGTGTTTAAGCACCAAGGCCATAAACCCTAAAATTAAGAGGCCTAGTAGGACTAAGATCAAGTGGACTGATCAGCAGAAACAAGTTCTTGATTCTGTATCGAAAGGCCAGTCTGTGTTTATATCGGGGTCAGCTGGTACTGGTAAAACAGTTTTACTAGAGCAAATTATTCAGCAGTTGAAGAAAATTCATGGTCGGTCTCGTGTTGCCGTGACAGGGTCTACTGGAGTGGCAGCATGTGCCATTCGAGGGCAGACCCTTCATTCTTTTGCTGGGATTGGGTTGGGAGAGGGTGATTGTCAGTCTTCGATTGGTAGTGTTGTTGGTAATAGAGATGCGTATAGGAGGTGGAATAAAGTTAAGGCTTTGGTTATAGATGAAATTAGTATGATTGATGCTAAGTTTCTTGACAGGCTTCAAATTGTCGCTACATATGTTAGAGATGAATTTAAATTGTGGGGCGGGATACAATTAGTTGTGTGTGGGGATTTCTTTCAGTTACCGCCAGTTAATAGTAAGTGTTTGGACATGGAAGAAGAATATGCGTTTGAAGCTAAATGCTGGGATCAGAGCTTTGATGTGCAATTTGAGCTGACCACTGTTTTTAGGCAGTCTGAGGCTCAACTTATAAAGTTACTGCAGGGTATACGAAAAGGAGAGATTGATCAGGATGACTTGCAAGTGTTAGAGAAATGTTCTGTTGGAACAGAGCCAGATCCGTCTATTGCCCGTTTCTTTCCTAGGAATGAAGATGTATGTAAGGTTAACAGGAACCGCTTAGAAAGCTTAGGTAAGCAAATTTATGTCTTTCGTGCTCTTGATGAGGGTGCTGACAAATGGAAGAGACAGCTTAAACATGTAATTGCACTGGATGAGCTTGAAATCTGTATAGGTGCGAGAGTGATGTTAAATAAGAATCTCGACCCTCAAAGGAAATTTGTTAACGGTGCCACTGGTACAGTTGTAGGTTTTAAAGACAATGTTCCATCACTTCAAGATATTTGCAAATGTCATATATTACCTATAGTTAAATTTGATTCAATACCTGGTCATTGGATCGTTGAACCTGAAGAATGGGTTGTAATGAATGGAGAAGTGGCTGTTGCTAAAAGAAAGCAAATACCACTCATGCTGGCATGGGCTTTAAGCATTCACAAGTGTCAAGGAATGACTCTTGACCGCATTCATACTGATCTTTCTCGTGCATTTGGCTATGGGATGGTCTATGTTGCACTTTCANGACCGAATTCATACTGATCTTTCTCGTGCATTTGGCTATGGGATGGTCTATGTTGCACTTTCACGTGTCAGAAGTTTAAATGGCCTTAATATTTCTGGTTTCAGTCCTTCAAAGATCAAGGCACACCCAAAAGTTTTGCAATTCTATGAAAGGTTTAAAAAAGATGAAGATGGGAGCGTGAGACTCGAGAAAGATGTCGCAAACAAAGTTTGAAGTATAAAAGTAATTTATTAAATCATAGACTAGCTAAATGACCAGTTGAAAAAGAACATTTGTTTGTAAAGTATCTCTCTTTTGATTCAGAGAGTAACTTGAAATATCTTGCAGCTTTCCACATTTATGGGTTATGCCCCCCACCCCAATTTCCTTATTTTCCAAGGCCATCTTCTAAACGGATTTATAGTTCATGCTTACAGCTAACTAATGTGAAGTGACTGTCAACAAGAAAAGACTAATGTGAAGTGTTAGTAGTATCTTATGGGATTCATTGTACAATTTTATTTGCATTTGTGTGTACTCTTAAATTTAAAAAATCCTACTTTACATGAAAAAAATACAATTTTTTTGAGTAAGTTTATAACCTTATAGAATAATGTACATTCTCTGCTAATTCTCTGCAAGTTTATAACCTTATAGAATAATGTACATTCTCTGCTAATTCTCTGCTAAAAAATCCTACTAACACTAATTTGATCAGAAAAAATTCAAACATAACAGTTAATTTGGGATGGAGATAATAATATACATGATGTAAATTATTGTTACAGCCAAATTCCTATTGAGGCTTAAAAAAAAAGCATAGCAAGAGGGTTGTATTTGAGTATAAAAAGAATTCCCTACACTGCTAATGGTTCATATGTAGAATGTGTAACAAATGTTATAAAAAAAATAAATACACTTTACAAATTATTGGTTATAAATTAAACTTCAACCAACAATATAAATAATAATTCATTTAAATTCAAAAAATACTATTATATAATTATTTATAAAGATGCTAATGTTGTGTTTGGCTGGGGAGAATGAAATGAAATGAGTAAAAATAAAGAAAATTTATGTAAGTAGGATAGAAGATTTGAAAGAAAATGGATGAGTGCAAAATTTGTTTGATAAGAATTGGGAAGAAAATGTATATGAGAGAGAATGAAGCATTTCATCTCAAATTAAGAAATTTGAGTTTAATTTATGTTGTTAGGTAGGGGTGCCCGCGGGTCGGGTTGGGCGGTTATTAACAAATAAATAACTCAACCCAATTAATTCGGGTTAATAAAATTTAAATCCATTATAAAAAAATTATCATCCAACCCAACCTTATTAACTATAGTTTGGGTCGGGTTGGGTTGGTTCGGATTGGTCAGGTTTAATATAAAATAAAATATTATATTTTGTAATTAAAATATTTCAGTTCACTAATTCAATATATTTAGTAATTCCAAATTTAATAGTGTTATACTTCTTTTCAGAAAAGGAAGTAGACTACACTGCTCCTGAATCTGTATGAACTATACTTTGTATATAAATTATAGAACGCATAATATTAATAACCCAAATATAACATACATGATCATAGACAGGAATGTCCATCACTTGAGATATATATAAACATGAGTTGCATGATAAATGTTACCACTATAAGGGATAGAACCATAATGCATGCTTGTGTTTGTAACTTTACATATTACTTTATAATAGGCCAAGTCGGCTAATTCCAGTAAAACATTATTATTAAATTAAAATCTCAAATGCTCAAGTCTAGTAAACTAACATTAATATATATATATATTTTATATTAATATATTAAAGTTCAAATTCAATATCGGGTTGGGTTGGATTGAGTTGGGTAAATATTATCAAAACCTGACCCAACCCATTTAATTCGGTTTAAATAATTTTGAACCCGATCAAACTTCGATTTAAATATTTGCGGGTTGGGTCGGTTAAAAGTAGGGGTGATTTGGGTTGGTTTGGTCGGGTTATGGGCACCCCTATTGTTAGGAATGGAATAAGGGAAATAATCAAAATTTTAAAAATTCACTCATAATGTAGTTCATATCTCATTCCATTACTTTCAAATTCATTCATCCCAACCAACCAAACACAACATAAATGTATTGATAGAATATATCTATTAATGTATTTATATTAATTTATTAATATAAAATTTAAAGTCTATATGTAGTTTTAAAAATAAAATTTAAAAAGATAAAATAAAAGAATGTAAGATAAATTTCATCAACAAACCTATGAATCCCCAAAATAAATTTTAAATTTATCCACATTTTATTAAACTCGCATCTCTTCTCTGGGATGAAAGCTTTACCGTTGAAGTACTATATTTAAATATATATATATATATACGCATGTTAATACTACACACTTCCAAATAAAAGGGTCATATATATTTGAATTTTATATTAGCTATATTTATGATCAATGTTGTACACTTTCACCCTAAAAATATTTCTAAAAATGATGTGACATAATAATATATGTTACGTTTTGATTCATGGACACAAAAATATTTCTAAAATGATGTGGTTGTTATAATATACTAACTATAAAATAAAACAACTACTCTAATTTATAAAAAAGAGCAAGGAGAGAGGAGATCATAGAAATGAAATTGCTCGGTGCATTCATTTTACTATCAGAGCATGGTATTTATACTAGAACAAAGGGAACATGGTAATAAATGTTTTGGTAAATATTTCAATGCCTAACACTAGACATACTATTTCCTTTTTGACTAAATGAGCAATCACTTTATAACACTCCCATTTGATTGTCATTTAGTATGGATATGGATTGTCTCGTTAAAACCTTGTCAAAGAAAAACCCAGTGAGATAAAAACTTTGACGAAGGAAAAAGAGTACAATCTCCCCTTGAAATAAACTAATCATTCACTGATGTTTTGTTGCAACATATCTTTGAGTCGACACATTCCAATGTTATATCACAGTTTTCCAAATGTTTAGTTTGGTAATGATTTTGTGAATAAGTCAGCAATGTTGTCACATGACCGAATCTGTTGTACATCAATTTCACAATTTTCTTAGAGTTCATGAGTGTAGAAGAATTTTGGTGAAATGTGCTTCGTTATGTCTCCTTTGATATATCATTCCTTGGATTGATCAATGCATGATGTGTTGTCTTCAAACATAACAGTGAGATTTCTCGTGATGTCAGGTAATCCACATGATTCTTGAATATTTTTTATGATGGACCGCAACCATACACATTCTCTACTAGCTTTATGAATCGCAATTAGTTTTGAGTGATTTGATGAAGTTGTCACTGTAGTTTGCTTTGTGGATTTCCAGGAAATGGTTGTACCGCAGTATGTAAATACATATTCGGTTTGTGATTTTCCAACATGAGGACCTGACAAATATCCGGCATCTGCATATCCGATCAATTGAGATATTGAGTTATTTTGATAGAATAACCCAAAATCGATCGTTCCACGAAGATAACGAAATATATGTTTGATCCCGTTCCAATGTCTATCTACTGGAGCAGAGCTAAATCTTGCCAATAGGTTCATGGCAAATGCAATATCCGGCCTTGTATTATTTTCCAAATACATTAGTGCACCAATTGCACCAAGATATGGAATCTTAGGCCCAAAAACCTTTTCACCATCTTCTTATGGTCGGGATGGATCTTTGTGAGGTTCCAGAGTTCGAACTACCATTGGAGTAGTCAAAGGATGAGATTTATCCATGTAAAATCTGTTCAAGACTTTTTCGGTATATGTGGATTGATGTAGGAAAATTCTTGATAATAAGTGCTCTACTTGTGTACCAAGAGAATATTTTGTTCTTCCAAGATCTTTCATTTCAAATTCTGTCTTTCGATATATGACAACATCATAAACCTCTATAGTTGTTCCTAACAGATTCAAATCATCCACATATACAACAATAATCACAAAAGCAGTTTGAGATTTCTTGATAAAAACACATGGACAAACTTGATCGCTTATATACCCATTTTTTTGTAAATACCGACTAAGTCGGTTATACCACATACGACCAGATTGTTTTAATCCATATAATGATCGTTGAAGTTTAATAAAGTATATATGACGAGGTTTCTTAAAACCGTCCATTTTTAATTCTTCAGGGATTTTCATATAGATTTCACTATCAAGTGAACCATATAGGTATGCAGTAACGAAATCGATAAGACGCGTTTCTAATTTTTCTTTAGATGTCATCCCTAGTATAAACCGAAATGTAATTCCATCCATTACTAGCGAGTATGTCTCTTGATAATCAATGCCAGGCCTTTGAGAAAACCCTTAAACTACAAGTCGGGTTTTATATCTCATGATTTCATTTCTTTCATTTCGTTTTCTTATGAAACCCCATTTATTTCCAAAGGGTTCACACCAATTGGTGGTTGGACTACAGGTCCAAACACTTCTCTTTTGCGCAATGAATTTATTTATGTTTGAATTGCGTCTTTCCATTTAGGTCAGTCTTTTCTTTGACGGCACTCATCCACACTCTATGGCTTATGATCGAAATTTATGTCGACATCTAATGCCGTAGAATACACAAATATATCATCAATTACGACTTTACTTCGATCCCATAATTTCATATCATGTACATAATTTATTGAAATTTCATGATTATTTAATCCCGTGTCTTTGGGGACTAGAATCTCTTCAAGAGATAATACCGCTTCAGGGGTAATTGCTACTTCTGGAGCATGTGCCACTTTTGGGGCAATTTTCTTTGTTTTTCATTTTCATGGTGCAATATCTTTTGCACCGACCGGTCTACCACGCTTCAAACGTGGGTTTGATTCTGCAACCAATTCCTTAGAATTCACCTTTTGAATTGGTATATCTATTCTAGCTGGAGTATTTAATGCAGGTATATGATATTTTATTACTTTTCTAAAATCTTTAAATGCTTCTGGCATTTGATTTGCGATATTCTGCATGTGAATAATTCTTTTAACTTCAAGTTCACATTGACCGGTACACAGATCTAGAAAGTGTAATCTTGATATGTTCCATGTTATCTCAGGATTAGTTTTATTCAAGGCTTTGTCTACCCCTAAGGGAGGAAACATAGACTCATTAAAATGGCAATTTGCATATCTCGTAGTAAATAAATCTCCAGTTTGTGGTTCAAGATATCTAATTATGGATGCTGAATCGAAACCAACGTAGATACCTATTCTTCTCTGGGATCCCATCTTTGATCTCTGTGGTGGAGCGATTGGGACATATACAACACTTTCAAAAATTTTGAAATTGGAAATATTAAGAATTTGACCAAGTACTAGTTGTAGTGGGGAATGTTTATTGTAGGCAGTTGGTCTAATCAAAATATTGTTGGCAGTGTGAAGTATTGCATGACCCCAAATAGATGTATGTAATTTTACTTTTAACAACAAAGGTCTTGCAATGAGCTAAAGTCTTTTGATAAATGACTCAGCTAATCCATTTTGTGTACGTACATGAGGAATCGGGTGTTCGACTGAGATTCCTATAGACATGCAATAGTCACTAAAAGTTGCAGATGTGAATTCTCTAGCATTATCTAGACGTATTGACTTGATGGAATAATCTGGGAATTGAGCTCATAATTTAATAATTTGAGCAAGTAATTTTGCAAAAGCGTCATTACGAGTTGAGAGAATACAAACGTAAGACCATCTACTCGAGGCATCGATTAAGACCATGAAATACCTAAATGGACCAGATGATAGATGTATAGGTCCACATATGTCACCTTGGATTCTTTCTAGAAAACCTGAATTTTCAAGCTGAACTTTAGTAGGAGATGGTCGAGTAATCAATTTTCCTAATGAACATGCTGGACAAGGAATGTCATTTGTTGAAAGAACTTTAAAATCCTTAAGAGGATGTCTAGTAGAATTTTCTATAATACACCAGAATGACCTAATCTTTCACGCCAAAGTGTAAAAGATTTTGGATCTGTGAGTTTGGGAGCAACAATGTTATGTGACTCAATGGTTCTGATCTTCATCATATATAATCCCGAGGATAGTGAGTGAAAATTTTCTAATATTTCCTTGTGGCTAGAATTAGCAGAAGTGATGAGAAGATATTCTTTACCACTTTCAGAAGTGGTCTCGATGTGAAAACTGTTGAGTCAGATATCCTTAAAACTAAGAAGATTCCTAGTGAACTTACTAGAATATAATGCATTTGGAATACGAATGGGTGTACCATTAGGTAAGATAAAACTAGTTTTACCAAAACCCTCAATTATATTAGATACGCTAGATATAGTTCCAATGTGTGCTTTGGTTTTGGTTAGATGTGTAAAGTATTTTGAGTTTTGTAGAATTGTATGAGTTGTACCACAATCAGCAATGCATATATCTTCAGAGTCCATTCTGTATATAATTAAACATCATAATTTATTCAATAGAAACACAGAACATAACATAGTTAAACAAGACAATACATGCAAATATAGTAATTATATGAAAGTAATCGTTAGCCTCCCACATGGGAGTTTCATTAGGTTCATTCGAACCATTAAGGCTCATTCCTTTAGTTGTGATTATATGAGAGTCGTCAAGGTTATTATTAGCGAAATTGTTTTCCACAATTTTCTCTTTGGACCTCTTGGATGACTGATATGGATCAACAAGATGTTTTGAGATGCGGCAAGTGCGTCCCAGTGCCCCTCCATTCCGCATCTGTGGCATATACTTTTAGGCTTCCCACATCGGGTTACCTTTCTTTTGCTCTGTGCTTCAGGTTGCCACTTCTGGTGGCTAGAGCTATAAGGACGAAAATTCCCATGACCACGTCCACGATATCGGCCATAGCCTCGTCCACCTCTATCCATTTTCCACGCACATTCTGCTGGAATGACGTGTTATTTGCTTCTAGTAAAGGGGCAGATCCTGTCGGACGGGATTGATGATTCTTAATCACCAATTCATGATTTTGTTCAGCAACAAGGAGTGTTGATAGGAGATCCTCGAATTTGGTGAATTTTCGCTCCCTATACATCTCTGCTAAGTTGATATTATTTGGATGAAAGGTTGATAGCGTTTTGTCAATCTTTCTTTTCTCAGTAACTTTCTCACCAAACATAATGAGCCTAGAACTTATTTTGAACAAAGCAGAGCTATATGCTCAAACACTTTTAAAATCTTAAAGTCTTAAATTAGCCCAATCATTTTCAGTGGCAGGTAAATAAACTAGTTTCTTATGATCGAACCTATCTTTTAGATTTTTCCATAAAAAGTAAGGATCCTCGACTTCTAGGTACTCAGATTTTAAATATTCATGCATGTGTCGGAGAAATATAATAGAGGTAAACTTTTCTTCCACCGTAGTTGTTTTTTCTGGCTTAATTGTATCACTTAATTTTTTTGAACCAATGTGCAATTTTACATGTTGTACCCATGACAAATAATTATCCCTAGAAATGTCCAATACAATGAACGACAAGCTTGTAAGTTTTGTCATACTAAATCTGAATTATGACACACAAAATATTAAACTAAATAATTGATATAAATATTACATATCATTTTATTGAATTGGGTGCGTTAATAAATACACAATAATGAACGTATATATCATGATTATCATTGTTAAAAAAATAGATCTATATATAAAACAACAAATGGAGTTTCACCCGTCATACGGATGTCAGCTTATACAGGTTATCTCTGACTAATAAATAGTTTAAAGTAGCAAATTTTGCAGAAGTTAGTTCGTGTATCAACAGTTTATTATCATTCATATAGTAATCATAAAAAAATATTCTCACAATATCTTGTGATAAATGGTACCACTCTAAAATAACAAAATTAAGGTCCCACTATTCTTTAGTAATTACCAAATATAAATGTTACCATAAAAATTCATGTAGACAATAATATCAATTATATATGTACAGTTAACATATAAATGATAATGTAATCAAAACGTTCCCACTATATTTTCGGTGTTACCCAAAAATAAATGTTACCGTTAAATAATAATTTAATTTGTAGTAGGCGGTGAACCAGTCATATAAATTTAAATTGTTAGTATACGGCATAACCACATCTTATAATAATTAAATATATACATATTTTAAATATAATAAATAAAAATTATACATTCTCAGTTCTGGCAGGACTTCATGTTGATAACATGGTATAATATACTAGCTATAAAATAAAAGGACTACTCTAATTTATAAGAAAGAACAAGAGACTTGAGAGAGATGAGAGCATAGAAATGAGATTGTTCAGTGCATTCATTTCACTACTAGAGCATGATATTTATACTAAAACAAAGAGGACAAGGTAATAAATGCTTTGATAAATATTTCAATGCCTAACACTAGGCATACTATTTTCTTTTTTACTAAATGGGCAATCACTTCATGACAGTAGCAAAATAATATATGGTGTGTTTAAATTCATGGACGCAGATGTATGTACGAAGAATTTCATATTATTTCTAGGAAAATTATCAATTCACCTTGAAAAAATTTTGGAACAATTTTTGGGTACTTGATATTTCTCTATATATATTTGGAAAAGNTTTATTTGGAAAAAAGTATCAAAGCGAGCTAAATATATATACTGAGGCCGGTATCATTATAGTTCTCTCTATCCCTCCCTCTAGTGAGATCTGATCATATGGATGTGACTGCTAGCATTTTAGCTGCTCTGCTCCTGGCTTTCACTCTGTATCCTCATTTCTTGATTCATCAAATAAATGGAGAGTCAAATGTGAGAAGCATCACCAAACAAAAGTGCAACATATTTCAAGGTAGATGGGTGAAAGATAGTTCATATCCCCTGTATGATCCAAACAAATGTCCTTTCTTAGAAAACTCATTTACTTGCCGAAAAAATGGCCGCCCTGATCAATTCTATCTCCAGTATAGGTGGCAGCCGTTTGCATGCAACTTGCCGAGGTACAATTTACATGTTACGTTACCTATATGTAGATAATTCATGTATGGTTTGTAGGTGTTGATTCTTTAACATTTTTCGATCTTAATTATGTATGTGTATGTGTAGGTTCAGTGGTAGAAATTTTCTGCGTAGCTCGAAAGGAAAGCGCATCATGTTCATTGGGGATTCGATTGGTTTAAATCAGTGGCAGTCTCTGAATTGCATGCTTCATACTGGTGTTCCGGAAGCTATTTACACATTGACTAGAAACAAAGGCCTCTCCACTTTCAGTTTCCCTGTTAGTCAGATCTCTCTCTCTCTCTCCCTCCCCCCCTCGTCATGAGCCATTTCCTACACTGCTAAATTATTTTTTTCCTGGACTAATTAGGCTTAAATGCTTTACAAATGAGTATATGTTCTAACAAATCTCGGAGTGAGTGAGAATCGAACCCAACACCTGAGATGACAAGAGATAAGAATTGAACTTGTGAAAGTTAAGATTAGTTCAAGTACATTATGAATTGCTTACACTAATTAAAGTCTCTCCCGTATATTAAGAAAATGTCAAGTTCTTTTGAAAAATTATATTGTGCATGTAACATCCCACATTGATTAGAGTGTTTGTTTGAGGCATTTATAAGTATAAGTCGATAACTAATGTATATTAAATTACTATGTACTTCTTTTGGACTGACCGAGGGTATTATTTTGAAAGTCAGCAAAAGTTGGAGTTGTAATCTTTGTTAGTACGTTTATTATGCTTGCGATGCACTGTAAGTACCAGTCTACTATGAATTGTATACACATATATTTAATGTCCTGAACACCTTAATTTAAATCATCATATATATATTAATTAAGTACAATTCTCCAGGGTTTTAGTCTGTCTGNTTTTAGTCTGTCTGTGATGCTACAAAGGAATGCATTTCTAGTTGACCTTGTAAGCGAGAAAAGAGGACGCGTTTTAAAGCTTGATTCAATAAATATTGCAAGCACATGGAAGGGAATGGATACTTTAATTTTCAACACGTGGCACTGGTGGCTTCTCACCGGAAGACAGCAGCCGTAACCTTCTTCCGTCTCATATCTATTTTATTAAAGAAGTTATACTCACACATACTCGAATGAGATTCGAACTCTCAACATTTTGTTACGAGAACAATATCCATTATTTTACGATTACAGGAATAATTACATTTTATTTTAAACT
>QRFB01005960.1:4778-37023 GCA_008931105.1 Oenanthe javanica | reverse complement strand
ATATATATATATATATATATATATATATATATATATATATATATATATATATATATTCTTGAAGAATATATAAAAAATCGAGTCACTCTTAACACTTTCGAGCTAAACAATGTGACTAGTTAATAACCGCTTTGTTATTAGTTGGCTAAACGCCAAACTTAATTACTTGCACTTAGGAGACTTCGAAGGTTACTAATAAGCTAGTTAAACTTTGATCTAGAACTTGTTCAAAATAGAACACGTTATACATGGATAAAATTCAAGTCAAGATTATAGTGACTCAAAGTCAACGATAAAGAGTTTGTTTAAATTTAATCCAAATCTAGAATACAAGTTTAGGACTTTTTTACACAAACCACTGAAAAGTGTTCGTGTAAGAAAAAGATCAAACACCGAAAGAAAGTAAAAAAGAGGAATATTAAACTAAACACTAGAAAGTGCAAGTCTAAATTCAAACTTCCTTTTTAGGCACTTTAATTGCCGGATATATAATATGTAGAAGCACTTGGCCGGTTAAGACTCAAATGAAAAGTCTTTAAAAGATTCTTTCTAATTAATAGACAAAGGTTACTACAAGTCACCATAAGTTCGTCGGAATTTTGATCGGAAAAATCACAAAGATCGGATTTTTCACTTATCAAAATAGTCGAATATTCAAGAGAATAAGATGGATAATTGAAGGCCTTTTTGTTTTCCAAAAAGTTACTAAAAGCTTGCTGGAAAAATTCACCAGAGTTTCAACTGGAAAAATCAAAGTGGCCGGATTTTTCTGATATGAAAGGAGCAGAATATTCAACCTACTAGTGGGCTTGATGAAGCCTTTTTAGAAAGAGAGAATCAAGCTAGAAATGCTTAGTNTTTTTTTGGTAGTTCCTTTAGGAAACATCATATCTCAATAAACAATATTATTCGGAAAAAGATTTATAATAAAAGGTACCGAAAAATCTTTACTTTGCCTTATCTGTATAGCAATAGTGTTCTAAAAAAATACTTTAACATGATATTTCTTTTTCGAACTTTTTGCATTTATAAAAATAGAAGTTTTAGGAAAGTAACCACTTGTAAAAATTAACATTGAAACATTAAATTCTAAATTTTATTTAAATTTAATAATATTAGATAAACATTAAAACACTAAAAAGATTAGAAAATATGAAAAGAACAACATCCTTTCAATCTTTCCCTTTTTGATATTTGTCAAAATATTATTCAAATTTAAAATGTGTGTGTATGAGTTATAAGACTTATATGATACCTCTAAAGCTTTCCCTTAGTGTATGCATGAGTTTTTGAAAAAGAAAAGGATAAATTTTAAAAACCACGTTTTCCTTCCCGGTAAATACACTAATTAACACATATATTTTCACATATTTTCTCTTCTCCTTTTTGACATTACATCAAAAATAAAAAAAGAATACATGTAAATGGTGTAGATGATTTACAAATTGGGGACCAAAAAGTTATTTTTGGTTGGCTTGAGAGACAAAAATGCTGAGTTTATACTTAAAATATATAATTTTGTCGTTTATTCCATTTGTTTCCTCATATGCATGCATCAGCTAATTTTTCAGTAGAAAATATGTGGGGTCAGTTGAATTTTATTCCATCTTTTCTGTCTGCTCCCCTTTTTATTCAAAATTTTGAATTTTTTCNGTTTATACTTAAAATATATAATTTTGTCGTTTATTCCATTTGTTTCCTCATATGCATGCATCAGTTAATTTTTCAGTAGAAAACATGTGGGGTCAGTTGAATTTTATTCCATCTTTTCTGTCTGCTCCCCTTTTTATTCAAAATTTTGAATTTTTTCAATTTTTATTTCCCCTTTTTATTTCGAATTTTAGTTTAAAAACTTAATTCGAATTTTTATTTTCTAATTTCAAAGCCCTTTGTCATTTCCAAATTTCCATTTATCACCTGTAAAAATTATGCATACCAATGTTTAGTCGATATATATAAATATATTTTGAAATTGAAATGTAAGTACATAATTTAAATGACAAGAGGGATATAATAAAGCTAATTTACATTAATAAAGGGCATATAAAATATCATAGTTTCAACAAGCTTAATTATACTACTTAAATGAGAAGGAAATCCTAAAAGCTACAATAATAAACTAGGAAAGGGAAAGGGAGTCAACTGAAAATTTGCTAATAAATCAGTAAATTGATTTATAGTTGGACAAATTAATAGACTGATTAATAGACCTTGAACAAATGTAAGCAAGAGCTAGCAAAAGCACTATAACAGTGCACAACAGAACCTGGTGGAGGACAAGTCAAGGGGGAGGGGCAGTCAACATAAAAAAATAAACTAAAAAGTCAACCAACACAACAAAGACAATCTGGACCGTAGGAATGAAGCTTGAGCACATGATCTAGGAAACCGAGTAACTTCCACTAGGCAGTGTAGGGAAAGCTCACTTTGGTCAATACTGGATCATTTTCGGGATTAGGCACTTCTCCAAAATGAACAAAGTTTGGATCAGTAGCCATGCCCATATGTCCATGAAGCAAGTGATTGAAACTCTTTTCCACAGCTTCAACCTTTGTAGAGGCTGTTTGAACCAAAATTATCAGAAAATTAATTCTACTTTCTAACTGGGTAGAGTAATTTTTGGTCGATTCTACCTGAGTTTTGAGGAGATTAATTTCCGTAGTCAAAGAGTCCAATTTATGGGACAACATTCCAAGATCACATACCCTACGGGGCATACCAACGAAAATACACTCAGAAGGAACATAATCAGCCAATGGGACCCAAAACTTCACCATCTTATCAGAAATGATACTGTCAACACTTTTACTTGGATATTTTTGGAGATTAACTCCAACAGCCTGAAAGAGAGTACTCAACAGTAATGTATAAGGCATAAACCCAGTTCTAGAAGCCTCAATCATGGACATAATGATCATATGTGGGGCACTAAAATAGATGCGGTTGTTAGAAAATAAGTATATCAGTTTTAGGTCCACAAAATTAAACAGATCATCATGATTCTGTTTTAGAAGAACATTAGCACGCATGATGAAAGAGAGCAGCTGATAAGTGGGTGTAAAGTGAGTATTCGAAATAGGCAGCTGAGTATTAGATCAATTGCACTTGTATTGTCACAATTAATTGATAAAACATCAAATTTGATCGTATAATCAGCTAGTGTTTGCTTCATCCAGATAATTTGAGCACAACACTTTGCTGCAGCTATATATTCAGCTTCGGTGGTTGACATGGAAACTGAGTTTTGTTTCTTCGAAAACCAAGAAACCAAACAACCTCCTAAAAACAGGCATGTACCACTTGTACTTTTTCTGTCAATTAAATGACCAACGTAGTCTGAGTCGGAAAAATAAACTAGATCAAATGGTTGACCTTTCAGATAACAAAGAACAACATATGTAGTTCCTTTCAGATACATAAAAATTCTTTTTACCACAATAACATGAGATTTTTTAGAAACGGGTTGAAACCTTGCACACTTGCAGACATTGTATTGAACATCAGGCCTACTAGCAGTAATGTATAACAGGCTTCCTATCATACCATGGTATTTCTTTAATTCAACTGGGATCCCTTTATGATCTTTAGTTAATTTTTCTATGGTAGACATATGAGTGCTAATTGGTTTGGCATTTTCCATCTCAAATTTCTTTAGCAGTTCTTTACAGTACTTAAACTGGGATATATGAATCCTATCATTTGACTATTTGATTTGCAATCCGAGAAATATTCCTTCACTCGATTTAGGATCAAATTTGGTGAGGTAGTCTTTCGTATTCAAAATATAGCATTTACTTCCAAAAACTTTAAAATAGCTTATCTTTGGAGTTTTATTAAAATATAACTCATACAGAGTTTTTAATATAATAGGGCGCAGTAGTACTCAGTTAAGAACATGACAAGCTGTAGATATCGCTTCGGCCCAAAAATATTTAAGTCGACTATATTCATTTAGCATTGTATTTGCCATTACTTGAAGGGTCTATTATTCCCTTTAACAACCCCATTTGACTGAGGTGTATAAGAGGAAAGAAATTGTGAATAATACCACTTTTGTTGCAAAACTGAACAAAATTAGAATTTTTAAATTCCGTACCATGATGAGTCCTTATATAGACAATCGATGTGCCTTGTTG
Organism: Oenanthe javanica; assembly: GCA_008931105.1. Taxonomy (NCBI): domain Eukaryota; kingdom Viridiplantae; phylum Streptophyta; class Magnoliopsida; order Apiales; family Apiaceae; genus Oenanthe; species Oenanthe javanica. Next base: position 32,887 of record QRFB01005960.1, on the reverse strand, counting down.
ATTTTGCACTTTCTTCCACCAAATAGAAAAAGATGCAAAAGCATCACTTTTAACTTTAAGAAACTCAATCCAAGTATATCGGGAAAAATCATCCACTATAACGGGAGTGTATGAACATCCGCCGAAACTTCGAACTAGTACGGGTCCGACAAGATCCATATGCTACAATTCAAGTGGTCTACTAATAGACACCATAAACTTGGCTTTGTGAGAAGCTGAAATTTGTTTTCCGATTTCACAAGCCTCACATATATGATCTTTCACAAAATTAAATTTCGGCAAATCACGAACATGTTCTTTTGAACAAATGTTGTTGATGAAGTCATGTTTACATGGCCCAACCTTCGGTGCCATAACCATGGATCATCATTTGTGGTTATAATATTTTTGATGAAAATTGAAAAGTGAGTCGGATGAAAGATTACCTTATATCCATTGTCGCACTGTTGACTGATTAAGAAGAAGTTGTACTTTAGTCTAGTGACTAGTTGTACATTTGATATCTTGATTTGTGATGCTCCAATGTCACCAATTCCAATTATGCTACCCTTACTGCTATCTCCAAACATTACGTTTCCATTGGTAAACTTTTTGATATTGGTCAAGAGTGACTTATTTCCAGTCATATGTCTTGAATAACCCCTATCAAGGTACCACATGCATTGCTTAAAAGGAAGGCAGATCTGCATAAAAGTTTAGGTTAAACGTTTGGTACCCTTTCTAGTTAAGGGTCCAGGGGTTAGTCCATAATAACGTTCTTGTGAAATGTTGGTCCCTGATATTGTAGAAGGGGGATTAAATACAATATCTTAATTTATCGTGGAATTTTGGATTTAAAATATTATTTTAATTAATCACTTAATAATAATTTTAATGAAATACTTTTCAAGTAGAAGATATAATTTTTAACTTGAAATGTATTACAAAATTAATATGATGAAAATTGTATAAAATTGATAAAGTGTTCTAGAATGATTTTGACATGAATTGTTCGGGTTTAACAATTAATTATATTTCAAACTTGTACAGAAAACTGTGAATATTACAATGCATACAAATTTCTGAAATTTGAATGTTTTTCAATCTTGAAATAATGAAGCCATTCACCTCATATTTATAGATGTTGAAGTTAGCAAGACTTTTGAATAAAACTTATTTAAAAAATCAAAAGACTTTATAAATAAGCTTGCAAGACTTTTTAAATAAGTTGGATAAGACTTTTTCTGCTCGATAAGACTTTTGAAAAATTTGGTAAGACTTTTTAAAAATCTTGCCGAGAAAAATGAGTAAAACCTTTTAAAAGGACTTGCCGAGATAACTCGGTAAGAGTTTTTGAAAAGGTCTTACCGATTTAATTCGGTTAGATTTTTCAAAGGTCTTACCGATTTAATTTGGTAAGACTTTCCATAATTATGCAGCAAGACTTTCTTTAAATGTTAAAAAAAATGTTCTTTTAACTTAATTAATTCCACCAATTTTTAATTAAATAACTTATAAATTAAATTAATTCAAGGTGAATTAACTTAAGTAGATAAATTAAATAATTAATTAACTTTTGATAGTAGAATTAATTTAGTTTATTCACCGCACAACCACAGTAGATTTGACTTGAATCTTCCTGTCTTCTGTCTTTAAAATCACTTGAGCTAGGTGAAAAATATTTATTAAATTAGTCGACACATAAATGTACTGTCTGGTTCATTTGTGCCATACTAAATAAATATTCTTCGCCTTTTAAATTTAATAACTATCATCTTATGTCTTGTTCTTACTTCTAGCTTTGTTTTCAATATTTTCTTTTCTTGGAATCTTTCTGTAGTAGCCACTTGGAATCTTCTATATCTTCTGAACTCTTCTGAAATACTATTTCTTTATTTTTTGTCGATACTTGAACATATTAATGAACTTCTTCCAGTGTAGAGTAACAGTTTCATTATAATATTTCTGATATTTATGACTCTTTGTGTCTAGTTAACTATCTTCGTCTTGATTCATGTTATCATATTTATTATTTACTTCTGTTTCTTATCTGAGTTGAGTTTTCATCTAATTATTACAAATAGTCCTAGTCATATACCTTTCAATCTCCCCTATTTGTTGTTAAACATTTAACACACAAATTTTTAGAGGATAAACCAACTAACAACTATGAAAGTAATATGACATGTAAAAACTGTAAATAATAAAAAGTTCTAGATTTATATTTAACAATTTTTCTAGATTCATGTTTTGAAAGATAAATACAAGATAGATATTTCTCTAGATTGAACAAATATTACATTGTTTCTATCTTGAATTATCTAAATCTTCACTCTTCAGAGGTATCAATTTCACCTTCTTCTAAAGTTAAACTCTTGTGAACTGGTGTCTGCGGTACCTCTTCAGCTTCTATTTGAGTTGAATCTCCATACTACTTTCTATGCTTTGCACATTATAATTCCCAATGTACCTCTAACTCAGTAGGATCTACTACTTCTTCTACATCAAATGGTTGGGTTGAATCCATCTTCTTCATTTGTCTGATGTAAGATGGAATCTTTTTAGATAAACAATAGCTTCTGATCTTTTGTGCAACATCTAGCTTGGCTTGGGATCTTAATCATTTAGATCTCATCATCTTCTCAACTTTAACCATATACTTGACTGTATAGCCCTTCAATGACTCCTCATCTAGCTTCATGATCTGATAAAACTTGTTAGAGTAAAATCTTACTTCATGAGGATCATATATGATTTGAGGACTAACAGCTCTTGCGAAGTCTCTAAGTCTGTCTCTGAGAAGCTCATTTTGTTATAAACTCCTTTTGACCTTGTTTNATCTTACTTCATGAGGATCATATATGATTTGAGGACTAACAGCTCTTGCGAAGTCTCTAAGTCTATCTCTGAGAAGCTCATTTTGTTATGAACTCCTTTTGACCTTGTTTAACAAGGTCCATACCACTGACAATGATCTTTGTCTGAAGAACTCTAATGAGATTCTGAATGTGCCATTCCTGTGTGTGTAGACTAAGATCTTCCAATCGTCTATAATGTGATCAACTATCACTGTGATATAGTCAATTTCTTCTTTCAAAGCCTTCATGAAATTATCTAGGATGTCATTTGAATTTTCCAAGCGTTCAATCAATGACTGTAACTTATAGTCTTCAAATGGTCCTTTCTGAAGTTTGTCCATGATTTCTCTGGCAGTGTCCCATTTCTTCCCTATCTTCAACCGCACATCTCTTTTCTTCTCTTTGACTGCAATAACCCATAGATTCTACTTCTTTATGCATGCTTCTCTTTCAGCTTGAGCCTTTTCCTTGACTAGAGCTTTTAGTTTTTCAGTTTTAGCATTAGTTACCTTGATGTCTTCTTTTAACTTCCTCATGGCCTCTTCATAGGAAGGATCATACTCTTTTTCTTTAGGAAACAAAAATTCATCATCAAAGGTAGCTTCTTCCTCAACTCTGTAGCAATCATGATTGAATTCTTCATCTGCACAACTATATTCAACAAACTGATCTTCTGGATATTAATGTTCTTCTGGAACATATGATTCAAACTAATCTTCAAAATACAGCTTGGCTTTACCTTTATCTCTGGAAGCCCCTTCTTCTTCGGCTCCAGTTTTACTTACTTTCTCATTCTTTTTCTCCCCCTTAGTTGAGGGATCAGCTACAGCTTTTGAAGCATCAAAAGATTTTACTAGTTTTGCCATGGTCTCATACACCTGCTTCATTCATTCGTTCAGATGAATCATTCCTTCATCAAGTTTATTGAATCTCTCGGTTGAGATCTCTTCATTTTCAATGATTCTCTTATTCAGGCTCCTCTCAACATCATCAATTCTTTCGTTGATATTGGAAATCTCTTTCATATCCTCAGCAATTAAACTTTGTACCTGCTAGATATCTTTTGTCTTCATGAGAATGCTTGACTTCACATCATACACTTCTTCTCGCACGATTATGAGCTGTTCTGTTACAAAGGCAGATGTAGATTCTGCTTGTGCTTTTTCCTTTGTTAACTCAGCTTGAACAATCTGTATTTATTTTTAGAGAGCTTCCATTTTTGACAATAATTCACTGTGTTTATGTGCACTCATCTCACTTGCACTCCTGTTTATTTGACTAACATTATGTGCATGTGTTTCACTCGGTGTTTGCCTCACTTCACTCGTGTTTAGCTCCTTTTCTTCTCTTGATGTTGTACTTGCATACACTATTATAGCTTTTGAAGACTCATAATATTCTTCTAATATCGGTAAAGACGCATCCTCAATAAGAATAACTTGAAGTGGCTCCACGACTGACGTAGCTACTCCATGAATGGAGTCCCAACTCCCTCTAAATAGTGGCTGCCTCTTAAATCCACTAGTGGATAAGAGAAGTTCCTTTGTAGAAACTGGATGTAAGAAATCCAGGGGGTCACCACCTTAGACAATGTAGTTAGTGGTTCGTTAGAGTCTGTAGTGCCCCTCAATACCTGTAAAGGTAACTAATGTTGCACTACATCAAAAATGTCTTTGTCCACTATAAATGTGGCATCTGACAGTTTTTCATTAAAAACATTTTCTTCATTTATTATGCCCTCATTAGACAGTATTTCTTCAAGTGAAAGTCCTGCTAGTGTGAGCGTTAGCAGTGTACGTGACTCTTCACAGGATGCCATGGCTGGACGAAGAATTTCAATAGAATTACCCGGTTGATCGAGGGAGTCCAGAGACTGTTGTATTGCCATTTTAAAGTCCATATCCTAATGAGAGGATAATGATGGGTCTACAGTTACCTCATGTTGAATTTTAGATATTTTAGTAGGTGGAGACAGAGCTACGGGTTCACTCACTGTGATGCCTCTACCTCTTACTTTCCTAACAAGTTTATGCCTTTTTCTGATTTGCCTCAAGGAGGTTGAAGAAGAATAAACTGTTTGAGGTTTTATTTCAGCTGAGGATTGAACCTGTGTGTTGTCAGGTTCATAGCCTAAGTCTAGAAGTGTAAGAGCACAATCATAGTTGGCCACAGATATATTTAAAGGTATAGTAGATATATTTATAGGTAGGAAATTAGAAGCCATGTGTAAGATATTACCCGATGTTCCTGTGCCTCTTGTTCTGCCTAATGAGTAGCTTCAAGTAGTAGCTGTGCAGAATGTTCTACTTCCATTTGCACCTGTTCTGGCTCTTACTGATGCGGTTGAGCCTGTGCAGGATTGGCTATTTGATTGATAATATTTGCCATGTATTCTGTTGTTTCTATGGCTACCCCTTCAAATTTGTTGTTGCTGAGCCTGGTGAATAAATTCTTTTGAGTTGTTGGGGATTCTTCCACTAGGCTGTTTGCAAATCCATCTTTGTCTTCTTTTGATAAAACAGGATTCATCAAGAACATTAGAAACCTTGGATAAAAACAACTTACTTTCTAATCTACATCCAGTCTTCTGCTTTCAGCAGTACCCATCTTCCTTATTATTTCTGTCAAGATCAGTTTCCCAAAATTGATTCTTTGGTTGTGGGACACAAAATACTCAATGACTTGAAGAAGAGTTGAAATATTGTGGAAGTTATTCTTTATGGTGGAAGCAAAAACTCTAGCTAAAGTGTCGAAGAAGTAATCCCATTCGCCCACCAATTGGGATTTTGACAGCTTTACTAAATCAATCGTGCCTTGATAGTGAATTGACTATAAGAAGTTTGTTTTATCTTCAACTGTTGGTAGAGTATCGAAATTATCCGTCGGGAACCCTAAGACTCTATTCACATCAACTTCATCTATAATGTAGTCTGTCTCACCAACTCTGAATGAAAATTGAACCAGCCTATCATTCGAAATATTTCTTGTTGTTGAGTACAGGGCTCTGAGAGGTTCAATTTGCAATGGTGTGTTAAGGGTAATAGCTGTCCTTACTAATGAGTACTCGTTCATAAAATGGATCCAGGGCCTAAATCTAGCCTCTTTGCAATTTATCAGATCAAAGTACCCCACAAAATTGGTCTTAGCAATTATGAACATGGCAGTCATTTTTAATAATTTTAACAATTAAACTACTCAATTTAGCACTTTAATTCGAATAATTAAAATCGAATTAATACACCTAGATATAAACAAACCCTAATTGCAATAACACACTAACTCAATTTTTAACACCCAAAATTCTCCAAATTAGTCCTCTTTAAACAAATAATGAAAATTAAGCTCAGTTTTTGACAAATCAGTCCAGAATCAGTTCGGTTTTTTAGAAAAATCGGGCAGTGTTTCGAATGATTATGGAGTTTATAACACACCAGCAAGCATAAATTTTGTAGAGACGAGTGATCTGAGCAACTGAGTAGTTGTTTTTCAAGGGTTTTTCGAAAGTTCTAATAAACGCTTTTCCTTAGATCTGTGTTCGTGTGTGTATATATGTGTGTGTATACAAAAACTGTTAGTAAGACTTTTGAAAAACAAAAATAAAACATTTTAAGGAAATAAATTTGCTTGGTAAGACTTTTGCTCGGTAAGATTTTTGAAAAGTCTTGCCGAGTTTTATAAAAAAGTCTTACCGAGTTCTTTTATTAAAAGTCTTGCAACTGGTGCATAGGTCTCGTCATAATCAATTCCCTCTTCCTAGGAGTAACCCTTTGCCACCAGTCTGGCTTTGTTCTTTGTAACAATGCCATCACCATCTAACTTGTTCATGTATACCCATTTGGTGTCAATTACAGATCTATCTTTTGGCCTGGGTACCAGTGTCAAGACTTCTTGTCTCTCGAACTGATTGAGTTCTTCTTGCATGGCAAGAACCCAATCTGGATCAGTTAGTGCATCTTCAATTTTATTTGGTTCTTCTTGAGATAGAAAAACTGAAAATAAACATTCATTTGAAGTCACCCTTCTAGTTCTAACTCCAAGATCTGGATCACCTATGATTAATTCAAAAGGATGATCTCTGCTCCATATCCTTTCCCTTGGTAGGTTTGATCTTGATGATTCGCCTCGATATTCATTGTGATGATGTGCTCTACCAGTAAATCCATCATCTCCCCCTGAGTTGTTGCCAAGATGACTGGTTGATCTACCACTAGTATTACTAGTATCTCTAGTGTTTCCATTTTTTCCACCACTATTACCGGGATCATTATCATTATTGTCATCATCATTTCCTGCTGCAACCTCAGGTTCTTCTTCGTCATCAGAATGTGAGTCTGGATAATTATCAAATTTCAATGACTCAGAAGAATCTTCAGTTTGGATACATGGGAGTTTAGTGTCATCAAAAGTAACATTGACACTTTCTTTTACTTGGTGCTGATCAATTATGTATACCTTATATGTTCTTCTTGAATAACTGAGAAAAATAGCTTCGTGTGCCTTGGCCTCGAACTTGCCACAATGTACATCTCCATCTTTCAACACATAACATTTGTCTCTAAATACATGCAAATACTTGAGTGTTGGTTTCTTGCCAACCATTAATTCATAAGGAGTCTTCCTATGATCTTTATTGATTAGAGTTCGATTCTGGATATAACATGTTGTGTTTACTCCTTCAGCCCAGAAGTAGATAGATAACCTTGATTCACTTAACATCGTTCTTGCAGCTTCAATCAAGGTTCGACTTTTCCTTTCTACAACTCCATTATGTTGTGGAGTTCTTGGTGTTGAGTATTAACTTATTATCCCTTTGTCTGAGTAAAAGTTATTCAGAACTTCGTTCTTGAATTTTGTTCCATTATCTGACCTGATTGTCGGGACAACTAACTTTGAATCTAACGCAATTAGCTTTACATGATCAATCACCAATTGAGAAGTTTCATCCTTAGAGTTCAAGAATAAAACCCACGTATATTTTGTGAAGTCATCTACAAACACTAAGGCATATCTTTTCTTTGACATTGACATAATATTAACTAGACTAAAAAATTCCATGTGTAACAGTTGAAGTGGTTCAATAATGTTTGTAGTGTTTGTGCCTTTGTGACTTGCTTTCTTTGACTTTCCTTTCTGACATGCCTCACACAATCCTTCTTGTGTAAATTCCAACGGAGGCAGTCCTCTCACCAAATCCCTCTTGACTAGAGAGTTCATTTTTTTGAAATTTAGGTGTGAGAGTTTCTTGTGCCATAGCCAGCTTTCTTCTGATGAAGCCTTTGAATAGAAACAATTTATTTCATCTTCAATTCCTAAGTTGAGATCGACTACGTACAAGTTTCCTTTCCTTACTCCATGTAAGACCAGTTTGTCATCTTTAGAATGATCTATTAAACACTTTTCCTTGATAAAGTTTACTTTGTATCCTTTATCACAGAATTGACTGATGCGGAGTAGATTGTGCTTAAGTCCTTCCACTAAAGAGACATTTTCAATGATAACATTCTCAGCATTGGACCATATCCCGTAGTCATTCCTTTGATGTTATCTCCAAAGGTGATGATTGGACTAGCTACTTCAATCATGTCTGATAGCAGGGCTCTATCTCCGATCGTATGCCTTGAAGATCCGCTGTCCAGGATCCACACAACCCAGTTTCCTTATTTAACTCCCTACAAATATCAAACGGATTAAATTGTCTTCGAAGCCCAAAATTGATTGGGCCCGGCATACTTAAAGAATTGGCCTTTGTCAGCTTTGACAACAGATCCTTTTCGAATAACATCAGCATCCACCTTGACTGTACTTACCTTCCTATAAACAGTTTTAACAACTTTCTGTTTAGACTTAGGAATATATGTTTCTTTTTTGACAGGTGAAGGAATCGCAGTCTTGGATTTTGTGAATTTATTATTGATGTGTTGTCTAGGTGTCATGTTATTTTTATTAGCAATCATGTGTTTGAAATAAGCATTCATAGCATTAAAAGCACATAACATACAATTTAAAACACTACAAGGTTTATGGCATACATCAATAACAGACATGTTATTCAAAACAGTAGGTGTCTTAACAGTTTCTACTTCAGCTTTATCAGCAGTTTTAAAGTTCTCAGTAGAATGATATCTGTTGTTACTATTCCTACTATTAACAAACGTATTAGGTCTGTTCACATTATTCTTTAAGTCGTTAGCACCTATACCAGGATTGGGCGATTTAGAAGTTCCCACATCTTTCACTGGTGTCTTTGGTGCACTTTTCTCTTCTTGGACATTAACTCCTTATATGTCCCTAGCTTGTTCCTCTATTTTCTTCTCTTCCTCGTGATCCTCTAAATTCATTTCATAAGCAATTAATATAGAGCTCTCAAGGATTGGTTCAGCTACAAGGGTTACGAAAAGTGGTTTAGGTGTGTCTTTAACAACATGTGGGATAACCTTTTCTTCAGCAATTTTTCTGAATGGGGTTATGTTGCTTGCCTTTCCTACAGATTGATTGTACTCAAAGCCTATTCCAACCTTTTGGTTTATCTCCTGTTGGTCAATTAGGTTTTTTACAATATAAGAGAAATTCTTATAGTCTATACACTTCTTCTTCTCTTCCTCTATTTGATTTTTGAGATAGGTTTCAACTTTAACATAACAACTAACTCTATTTACTTGAAAAACTAAGTCCTTAGTCAGTTTGTCCCACTTTTTTTTAACAATTTTAAAACATCATTCTCATCATGTAAAACTTTATTTTTGAGAATTAGTTTCTTAACTCTATCTCTTGTATCATCTAGTTATTTACTAAGCAGTATAAATATTTTAGGGCAAGAGGGATTTATATATATTCATCCTTATCAAGTAGGAGATAGTGATTCTCCGGATGAAGCTATAAGAGCAAGATTTAAAGCTCTTCCTCATCATCATTGTTTGAGTCGTCCCAGTTTTTGCCCTCTGCTAGATAAGACTTGCCTTGATACTTTTTCACAAGTGCATCATACTTTTCCTTGAGCTCTTCATAGGACTCTTTCTTCTTCCCTTACTTCGGCTTTTTGCATTCAGTTGCAAAGTGGTCTATCTCATTGTAGTTAAAGCAATGAAACTTTCTTCTATCAACTAAGACGGTCTTGTAGCCGCTTTTTGATACAGCTGTAGAAGAACCTCCTTTTTGGAACCTTCCGAAATTTGGTTTAACTCTGTAGGAGGAGTTTTTTCGGAATCTCATGTTGCCAAACCTACTGGAAACCTAGCTAGAGATTTATCTTCCAGCTGATCTAGTTCTTCCAAAGAGTAGAACTCACCATCTTCTTGTCTTTCTGAAGTATGTTCAAGTTCTGGAACCACATACTCCATTGATTTATTTAGAGGTACAACAACCTTCATTTCCATCTTCTCTGGTGCTTCCACTATCAGTGCTTTAGAGGAACTCAGAACCATACCTCTTCCATACATTTCTCTGGTCTGGATCTTTTCCAATTCATATGTCTTTAATACTCCATAGAGTCATTCTAGGGTTACCTCCTTCATGTCCCTAGACTCCCGGATTGTTGCGATCCTGTGTTTCAGATGCTCGGGTAAGGTTAGTAAGAACTTCCTGTTGACCTCCTGGTTCTGATAATATTTTCCATTGAGGTTGAGCTAGTTTATTAATTTATTCAATCTCTAAAACACCTCAGGGATACCCTTACCAGGATTGGATCTAAACTGCTCGTACTGGGAGGTCAGGATCTCCAGTCTATCCTCTCTGACTTCTTTAGTCCCTTTGTTGAATATCTCTATTGTATCCCAGATATGTTTGGCGTTTTTACAATTGACCACATGATTGTACATGACGTAGTCTAGGGATTGTTTTCCCAGTTGCACAAGTAGAAGGGGGGTTGAATACTTGTGTACTTTTTCTGCCTGATTAAAATCCACTCAGTATGAATTAAAGATTTGTATTTAGAACAAAGATTAAACACAAAGATAAGAATGAATACGATTTGTATTATTGATGTGAAAATACAAACTCTACTAAGGTGTACACAAACCCTAACAGTTTCTCTGTATTTCTCACACCAACTCTGTTTATCTCTATGCTCTCACAAAATTCAACTCTTCTCCACCCATTACAATTAGGTTACATAGAGTGTTTATATAGAGAGCTGCCTATCAACTAATAACAGAAAATCAAATTACAATAGGAATATAATTCCTAATTATTAGCTGACAGTTTCCTTCTATAATTCTCCTTCCTTCCCATAACATATCTGCAATAAGTTTGGCTTTATCTTCGAAGACTTCCCTGTTCTGTGATCATCTTCCAAATTCAGCTTTGACTTTATAGACTCTGAAATCTTCAGACTCTACCAGACAATTGACTCTGATAGACTATAGACTCTGATCATTTTTAGACTAACAGATTGTAAACTATGATAGTCTATAAACTCTGATCACCTCCCAAACTCTGATCTTCATCTAGACTCTGGTTTCACTTTCTATAAAAAATCTTCTAAGTACAAGAATGTTGACTATCTAGACTCTGATTATAAAATTTCAGAGACTAGAAAGACTTATTACAAATAAACTATGCTAAATCCTATTCTAGCATTTTGTACATCATCAAATGAATATATTCCTAACAATCTCTCCATATTTATNTAGCATTTTGTACATCATCAAATGAATATATTCCTAACAATCTCTCCCTATTTATGTTTATAAAATGTAAGCATAAATCAAGGTTTGATGATGTCAAAACTAAAGAATGAAACAATTAATCTAGAATAGTATAAAATGTATAAGGAAAAAGAATTACATCTCACTTGATCTTCTCAAAGGCTGGATTGTTTTTCAAAAATGACTTCAGCATATTTTCCTCCACAATAGCAAGAGCTTCATCAACATACTTCTTCAATTTCTTCATTTCTTCATTGGAACATTTGATTTGATAATAAGCTGCTCTAAGATCATTTGCGCTGCTTTCTTGTTCTTTTAAATCTTTCAACATTAGAACACTAACTTTCCCACTCATAGGTTGAAATCCAAAGTAATGACCCACACCTTCTTGAAATTTGATTTTCTTTTCTTCTACTGGCATGTCTTGATCATTTTCTTCAGCGTCAATATATTTTAAAGAAAATTTACCCATCTGTCGATTTGCATGTCTGTGCAGAGTCAGTTTCCTGTTAATCTCCTTGATCCATTTATGAGTGACAGCCTCTTTGATTTTATTTACTTTATAAGCTATTTGTAAGAGAAATTTAATATAATGTAATTCCTCAGCCTGTTTGAAAAAGATAAAGTTTGATTGACTTATTTATCTAATAGATCCTCCTTCCATAAAGTACACAAACATCTCATTTTGCACTTTTTCTGTACCTCATGGCATCTTTCTTTCAAAAAAATTATAAATAATTTGAGCAGACACCACTTTGTTTAAATGCTTTTGTGTGATCTTCTCAAACTGCCTATCTATCAGGGATTGATGATCCCTTGTTAGAGTTGATGTTCTATCAATGTCTTATTCTTCAAAGCCTCCAAGTCTTGTCTTCTTTTTATCTCTCAATTACAGATTAGATTGACTGCATAGCTAGTAAGTAGTTTCTTGAAACTTTTCAGAATCTGACTTCTTTCTTTACTTATCAGAGTTTGGCTTAGACTCTGATTTCTCATGTCTAGTCCCTAACTGGCGTGTTTGAGATTTTGATACAGCCACTCCAGACTGTTTTAGTGGTATACTATCAGGACCCTTAGGACCATGAGAACTATCACCATCATCATCACCATCTCTCCTCCTTTTAACTCCCTTTTTATCATCCTTGCATATATCATATCCTTATTTCTTCTGGAGGAATCAAATTTCTTCTCCCCCTTTTTGACATCATCATTACTTGTGATAGCCAACATAATTTGTTCAAGTACTGTGGAGATATTGGCATGTGCAGTAATCACTGAGTCAACCTTGGTAGTTAGAGTAGAGACCGTGGTTTGAAGCTAGGCTTGATTTACAGGAATATCAGCAATAACATCCTTGAAAGTGACCTGTTTGGATAATTGAAGAGAATGGATTCTGTTAAATTAAGTCTTGAGCAAAGTAGTAGTATTATCAACATCAGTAAGTTTGGTTTGAATATGAGATACATCCTTGACCACACTAGCCAATTGTGCAGCAACATTCTCTGTCTCAACTTGAACATCTGCATCTATAGCTTCATCTGCTTCACCAGGATAATGACCATGTTCTTGTACAAAGGACTTTTTCTGAAAAGCTTTAAGTCTTTCAGACTGGTGAATAGCCAAAATGCAGTCAAAAGTTGCTTTATCATCTATGCCTTTGAGTTGTGCAGACTCCCAAGACTGAGGAAACACCTTATTAAAATAAACAAAAGATGGATTAACTGGTCCATCATCCTCAGAAGTGCAATCCTCTGCAACAGGCTCAATCTTGGTAACTGGAGGTGTAGACTCTAGTGGTGGTGTAGACTATGAAACTGTGAAAGGGATTATAGACCCTGACTCCTCCTTAGAATGATCAGAGTCTGCAGACTCTGGAAGCCAAGGCCTTATAGGCATGATTAAAAGTGGTTCTTCTAACTTCAATTCTGTAGTCTCAGTTGGAATGATAGCTGTATCCACCAAAGCCTCCATGACTCTGTCTACTCTCCTTGCTAGAGAATCCACCAAATGATGCTGTGTTCTCCATGTGAATGATTTCTGAGCAGCTAGAGCCTCCTCCTTTTTTCCAATCTACATTATTAGAACAAATAAATTTTCATCCATCCCCTGTTCTAACTCATTGGACCAACTTTGTGAAAAATCTTGATCCCAATAAGTGAAGCTAGGTTCAGGATACCCTATTCACTCATCCTCACAGTGGGGTTGGGCACTCACTCCCTCATCCTCACTCAGGCTCTCTACAGCCTTCGTTATATCTCCTTTTGCCTGGTCCAGTGTCAGCCTCTCATTTATTTTTTCACTCAATTTGAAGGGTGCACTCAAGAAACCTACAGAAGAGGGGGTGAGAGAAGGGATATTTACTTCAATACCTGAACCACCTTGATGGAGGGGTACCCCTTCAAATGGTTGAAGGCTAGGGGTTTCCACCAAGGGGTGAGCAACAATAGACTCTGAACCCATACTAACTACTTCTTTCTTTCCAGAGTCTGTTGGCTCCAGTATTCCAGTCTCAGGGTCTACTCTAGAGTCTAACTGCTTTAGTATGACTTCATTAGAAGCCAGAGTCTACATGTTACCATCTCTTACCGTTGTTGCTTGAGACTCCCCCTCAAGGTGGATAGACTCGGATAGAAAAGATTGTGAAATTTCTTTATGAGCATCAATCAGAGTCTGTCATTCCATATCACTGAGGTTCCCAACAACATATTATAGAGTTGCCAAGGAGGGCCTAACAGCATGCTCCCCTGCCCCACTATCACCCAACCTTTGACTTGGTGGTTCTTGTGTGGGTGATGCAGACTGAGCATATTTTTCACTAGTCACTACTTGTGCACTAGTCTCATCCTTCAACTTCCTTGCAATACTTACTACCTACTGTGGTTCTACCATGGTTAATGCATCCAAATTGTAATTGATAAAAGTCCTTGCATGGATGGAATTGATGGCTTGGGAATAAGACATGTGAAAGGAATCCTACAATTCCCTTGCAATTTTCTGATAGTATGAGCCCTTGATTTGATCCAATCTACTTTGATAGGTTGGATAGATATACTTGTTGGCCACCTTCCCTACATTATGGACAAGAAAATCAACCACCTTTCTTGGAAGAGGCCGTATTGTAGAGATCCATTCAATGGTTGTCCTGTAGGAAATCCTTTGATCCCAAATTACTTCATAATCAAAAATTGGTTGCTCAATCTCAGTTTCTAACTCAGCAACAGACTCTGATTCTCTCCTATCATGGACCTTAGGCTTATTTGTTTTTGGCTGTTCAGAGTCTGGCACACCAAGTGCTTTGAGAACTGCATTAGTCATGCCTTCTATGATCCCTACAGCTTTATCTTGTAGTGAAGAGTTGAAGTGGTAGCTGTAGAGTTTTGTGACCACATCCTGTGTAGACATGTGTAGCTCCATCTCCATTCTCTTTCTTAGGGATTCATAGGATGTAAGAAGATCCAAGACTTGAGATTGAGTGTGGTATTTCTCTATATCTATAACTGATTCAACCAATGGATATAAGAATAGAAGCACTTCATCACTTGGAGTAATGATTTGATCAATGAGGCATGATGCTGCATCCAATGGCATTCCTTCCCAATATGTTTCATTATCAGAGTCTAAAGGCAGTGTAGACTCTGACTCAACATTAGACTCTGGTTCAGGAATTGTCTTGCTTTCAGAGTCTGGCTCTGCAGGAGACTTGGGAGCATCTGTTTTCTGCAAAACAGGGTTAGTAACAAGAATAGGCTTGTGTGTGTGTTTGTAGAATAAGCCTTCCTCAAACTATTATACTTTTTAGCAAAATATTTCTCAGGAGACCCAATTTGAGAATCCTGAGGTGCATCCCAAGGTTTATCAGAGTCTTTAGCCTTTTTAGAGTCTATAGACTGGGCTTAAAGGTTATAATCAACTGTATCATGACTCTCTTTTAGCAAAGAAACCCTTTAATAACTTGTTTTTCTAGAGGGTTGAGCTCCTTATCACTTGGCTCATTTATTAGCTTTGTTTAAACTAGTCTCCTTCTCTTTATAACTGGTTCCTTTTGAGAGACACCAGAGGTTGGTTTCTTTTTGGATTTTGGTTTTGGAGATTGTTTAGTGGAAGGGGATTTGGTTACTTGGGTAGGTGCATGGGGGGTTCTCCATTACTTGTTCCTTCACCATTTCACCACCAAAAAATGAAGAATTATAGATAGAAGGTTTGTAGTTAGAGAGTTTTACTTGCATTACCTATGGATAAGTCATGGAAGGTAGACACTTCTTCTTGTCATCAATTCTCTTAATATCAGAGAATATCCTAATTTGCTATTTGAATGCCCGCACACAACAATTATCTGCCAACCTAGTTGACATGTCAGGAATGAAGTGATTGAGGAGAATCATAAGAAATCTATGATAGTATACTTTTTTTCTCCCCTCTTGCACATTGTTTAATTTATCACCCATTTGAGTGAGCAATATATCACCAATGTTGAGCACCTTATCAAACAAGAGACTATGACCAATTTGATAAGTAATAGCTGTAATAGCATCAAAACCACTACATTTACCAGTAAACACTTATCAAGTTGATCAAAGAAAAAGGACCACTCTTTTATGAGATAAGGCCTAGTTAACTTACTCATGTTTTCCAAACTATCATAAGAACCTCATGATTTAAACATGCTCTTTATTTTAGAATCAGAAACAGGTTCATCAAAAGGTTGTTTAATAGGCAATTTAAACACAGAATTGAGCACATCAGCAGTTACATCAATAGTCAAGTCACCAAAGGTAAACATTATCTTACCTGGTTGATCCTGAGAAGGATCAACTACCTTGGTTGAACTCCATGCTTGAGACATGACATCTATATGAATAATAGGTGATACCTTGAGTAGTCAGCATCTACCCCTTTCTTGTACCCAAGGGCTGTCACATGGTTAGTAGTCATGAACTCAAAGTCTCCAAAAGTGAATGCAATAGCTTTGGGTCTTCTCATGACAGTTGAGATAACAACCATTGAAAATGTTGAGTTGAAAGTGATGAAAATGCTTGAAAATTAGCTAGGGTTCGTAAAGAGCTCTACGAGTATTTTTGCCTTAGAATATAATTGCGATAAATAAGTGAGTAAATTGTATGAAGAAATTCTATTTTGTTAAAGTTGCATAAAATACACACGAGTCTACAACCTATCTCTAGTCAAAAGTAACTGTTACCGCCTATTTCAAGTCATTTAAACGGTTGAAACGTAACCAGAGTCTGCAAATGCGAAGTTTAACCATTTCAGAGTCTAGGCGCTATGATATTCTCCAAGTCTACATACTCGCAGAGTCTACAGACTCTGTCAAGATAAAATACCTAAAAAAGTTTGCATTAACAAATTATAGTTTGATAAATCAGGGACAATAATTAGAGTACATACCTTGTTTCTTTTATGATTGATCACTTACATATTTAACATACCTAATTCACCTACCAGTCTGAGGAAGGTAGACTCATCAAGTGGTTTGGTTAATATGTTTGCAATCTGTTTGACAATTGGAACATAATGAAGTGTTACAATACCATTTTCAACATGTTCTCTAATAAAATGATACCTAACATCAATGTGCTTTATTCTGGAATGTTGGACTGGATTCTCAGCAATTTTAATAGCACTAGTATTATCACAATACATAGAAATATTTGAAAATGTTAGTCCATAATCAAGTAACTGATTTCTCATCCACAAAATTTGAGCACAACGACTTTCAGTTGCTATGTATTCAGCCTCAGCTGTTGAGGTTGAAACTGTCTATTGTTTCATGCTAAACCAAGAAATTAACATGTTGCCAAGAAATTGGCATTGACCTGTTGTGCTTTTCCTATCCACTTTACATCCTGCATAATCAGAGTCTGAATAGCCAATTAGTGAGAACTCAGACTCTCTAGGATACCAAAGTCCCAGAGTCTGTGCACCTTGAGATATCTAAAAATTCTTTTCACAGCTATTAAATGTGGTTCTCTAGGGTCAGTTTGAAATCTAGCACACAGGCATGTTGCAAACATTATATCTGGTCTACTAGCAGTTAAATATAACAATGAGCCAATCATACCTCTATAACAAGTGTTGTCAACTTTCTTACCCTTCGAGTCAGAGTCTAGGTTAGTGGTTGTTGACATGGGAGTTTTGGCAGTTGCACTGTCTTGCATATCAAACTTCTTCAATAGTTCTTTAACATACTTTGATTGATTGTGAAAATTCCTTCATCATTCTGTTTGACTTGAAGTCCCAAAAAGAAGATTAATTCTCCCATCATGCTCATTTCATAATTTGCCTGCATTAACTTGCTAAATTTTCACAGAGTTTTTCATTAGTAAAACCAAATATAATANAGACAAGTTGCAAACATTATATCTGGTCTACTAGCAGTTAAATATAACAATGAGCCAATCATACCTCTATAACAAGTGTTGTCAACTTTCTTACCCTTTGAGTCAGAGTCTAGGTTAGTGGTTGTTGACATGGGAGTTTTGGCAGTTGCACTGTCTTGCATATCAAACTTCTTCAATAGTTCTTTAACATACTTTGATTGATTGTGAAAATTCCTTCATCATTCTGTTTGACTTGAAGNCAGTTAAATATAACAATGAGCCAATCATACCTCTATAACAAGTGTTGTCAACTTTCTTACCCTTCGAGTCAGAGTCTAGGTTAGTGGTTGTTGACATGGGAGTTTTGGCAGTTACACTGTCTTGCATATCAAACTTCTTCAATAGTTCTTTAACATACTTTGATTGATTGTGAAAATTCCTTCATCATTCTGTTTGACTTGAAGTCCCAAAAAGAAGATTAATTCTCCCATCATGCTCATTTCATAATTTGCCTGCATTAACTTGCTAAATTTTCACAGAGTTTTTCATTAGTAAAACCAAATATAATATCATCAACATAAATTTGGACATGGAAAATATCACCTTTGTATTTTTTAATGAAAAGAGTTTTTTCAATGGTACATCTAATGAATCTATTTTCAAGAATTTTTTTGATAGAGTTTCATACCACGCTCTAGGTGCTTGCTTCAATCAATATAGTGCTTTGTCCAACCTGTAAACATGATCAGGAAACTTTGGATCAACAAATCCTGGTGGTTGCTCCACATAGACTTCCTCTTCTAATTTTCCATTCAAGAAGACACTTTTTACATCCATTTGATACACCTTGAATTTTGAATGAGCTGCAAATGCAAGAAACATCCTGATTGCTTCCAATCTTGCTACTGGTGCAAAAGTTTCATCATAGTCAATTCCTTCCTCCCGAGAGTATCCTTTTGCAACTAACCTTGTTTTGTTTCTAATCACAGTTCCATTCTCATCAAGTTTGTTTTTGAACACCCATTTTGTACCAACAATTGATCTATTTCTAGGTCTTGGTACAATTTTACACACTTTATTTCTCTCAAATTCATTCAATTCATCTTGCATTTCAATAATCCAATCAGGGTCTTGCAATGCTTCCTCAACTTTCTTGGGTTCATTCTTTGAGAGAAAACAACTATAAAGACATTCATTTTGAGTGGCTTCTCTAGTTTATATACAACTCTCAGGATCCCCAACTATCAAATCAGGAGTGTGATCCCTTGTCCATTTTCTAGCTATTGGAAGATTGATTCTTAAACTTGAAGCTCCCCCTAAATCATTTACATTTCCTGTGTGTGAGTCAAATTCAAATGAAGAGGCTCTCCCTGAATTGTTTGCCTTTGAAAAAGATTCAGAGTTGCCTGATCCAGACCCTGATGAGTTAGACTCTGAAAAGCTTGGTTCTATCTGTGTAGACTCTTTCTAGGTAGACTCTGAACTGTTAGACTCTGGATTATTTGGAGTTGAATTTTCTGGCTCCCCCTCAGAGTTTGCAGGTCCTTTTGTTGTTTCAGGAGTTATTTGAATCTCTTCATCCTCATCATCTTCTTTTATCTCAGAACTTTTCAAAATTTCAAATTCTAGTGTTGTAGACTTTGATTCATCCTACAATCCTGTAATCTTTTTTTATCAAATGCAACATGAATATATTCCATAAGAATTCTTGTTCTGAGATTAAACATCTTGAATGCCTTTGTATTTGACGCATATCCAAGAAAAATTGTTTCATCAGCCTTGGCTTTAAATTTGCTTAGATTTTCAGGATGTACTTTTAGTACAAAGCACTTGCATCCAAATATGTGAAAGTGTTTCACACTTGGCATCTTGTTCTTTACCATCTCATATGGAGTCTTTCCATGCATATTAATCAATGTACAATTTTGAGTGAAACATGTTGTACTTACTACCTCAGTCCAAAAATATACTGGTAGTTTAGACTCTGCCAATATTGTTCTTGTAGCTTCTATGAGTGTTCTATTCTTTCTCTCCACAACTCCATTTTATTGGGGTGTTCCTGGTGCATAAAATTGTTGAGTAATTCCCTTTGTTTCACAACATTCCTCCATGATTGAATTCTTGAATTCAGTACCATTGTCACTTCTTAGAACTCTAACTGTTTTCTTTGATTTTGTTTCAAGAAAAGTGATATGGTTTATTATGTGTTGTGGAGCTTCAACTTTTGAATGTAGAAAGCAAACCCATGTGAATCTTGTAAAATCATCTACAATGACAATAGCATATTTATTTTTGTTAATTGACATCACATTTACTAGAAAAAATAAATCAAAGTGTAATAAATAAAAGGGTTTAGAAATTGTGTTTATTGTCTTGCTCTTGAAATATGTTTTCTTTTCCTTTCCAAGTTGACATGCTTCATAAAGTCCATCTTGCACAAAGTCAACTTGTGGTAGTCCTCTCACAAGATTCTGTTTCACCAACTTGTTTAGTGTTTTAAAGTTGATGTGTGATAGTTTCTTGTGCCATTTCCAGCTTTCTTCAGTTGAGGCCTTGCTATATAAGCATGTGACTTCATTGTGAATGCAATTCTTTAAGCTGGCTTCATATATGTTATCATGTCTGTGCCCTTTGAAAACCAAAATGTTTGTTTCTTTGTGAGTCATAAGACACTCTTTGTTGTCAATACCAGTATGGTAACCTTTATCTCCAAGTTGACTAATGCTTATTAAGTTATGTTTCAAGCCATCAACTAGAGATACTTCTTCAATGATGACATTTCTAAGTACAATCTTGCAATATCCCAGTGTTTGTCCTTTGTTTCCATCTCCAAAGGATACTTCTGGGCCAGCCATCTACACAAAGTTTGTAAGCAGGGATTTTTTCTAGTCATGTGTCCTGAGCATCCACTGTCCAGGATTAGGTTTACTTTCTTTTCCCTAGTTCCCTGCATACATAAAGCAACTAGTTAGATGTTTTGGGGACCCAAATAGTTTTAGATCCTTTTCTACCAACTTTGGGTGAAATAGACTTAATATTCTTCACTTTTGTGTTACCTGTCTCCTTTGTTGCTTTAAACTCTAGCGGAGTCTTGACAGTGTCATACCAACTTTCATCAATTGAAAATTTTAGCTCATAAAAATTGTAATACAGATCATGATAGTCTCTATACATATATATAGAATGAAATATGCTACCACAGTGATAACAAGGCTTTTGTGGAATGTAGTGACTTTTCAGAGTCGGTGAAGGAATAAACTCTGATTTCTTCTCAATTTTTGTTTTACAGTCTAGAGCTAAATGGTTGTGGTTGCCACATCTGTAACATTTCTTTCTAGGAGCATTAGGATCCTTTTGATAGTTATTGGCTTTATTAATGCCTACCTTACCATTCATATTTCTCCTAGTCTTAGTAGACTCTGATAAGTTCTCTAGCTTTTCCTTTAACTTAGACTTAGACAAGTACCATATATTAATGTTTTTCTTAGATTTTTTTTCCTCCTGTTTCATCTGTCCTTTTATCAACAACAGGGGGACTATTGACAGATGAGTTTGTGGTTTCTTTAAATAAATCAATCTTTTTTCAGGAGTCACAAACTTAACAGGAATAAAGGTAATTTTATCCTTAGTCTTATTAATTTAGCTAGATTCTTCATTGTTATCATTCTCAATAATAAGTCTTTTGCCTAGACTCATGTCATAGACTAGACCAGCAGTTTGACACATATTTTGGTTGTTGAGAATTTCATGAACTTTCCTATCAGAGTCTGTCCAAACTTTAAACTTAAGTCTTTCATCCTCTAGTTCTTTCTTAATAAAATCATAGGCTTTCAAGACTTTAGTGTAGTCGTGACTGTATTTCTCAGAATCCTTTGTGTATTGTTCCATTAATTTTAACTCAGACTCTAAATGATTATTCCTGTTTGTTAATATTAAATTTTCTTCTCTTAACCTTTCACTTTTATTAGTGAGAGACCTACAGTTTATCATTATATTCTTTATCTCACTTTGCACAACACTTATACCATCAGAGTCTAAATTAAGTAAGGATTCAGGTATGAAGATTGATACATGAGTTTTAGGAGATGAAGGTTCTTTGGGAGATTCTGATTTTCTTGAGGAAGATGCCATCAATGCAAGATTTTCATAATCAATTTCATCCTCTGAGCTTGAATCTGCCCAATCTTTTCCTGTTGATAAAACTGATTTCCCTTTTCCTTGACTTTTTAACTTTCTGCATTCACTAGCAAAGTGCCTCAATATTCCACAGTTAAAACACTTGACCTTTGTTTTGTCAAGTTTGATTATAGTGCTTTTGCTCTTCTCAACCTTTTCATCTTCCTTCTTTAATGATGGCCTCTTGCTAAATTTGCCAGTTCTTTTGTTAAATTTCATTCTTTTGAATTTCTTAGGAAAAATAGCCATCATTTGACTTAGATAAAAATCTTTATCTGTATCAGATTCTGTGTCAGTATATGTTTTCCCAGTTGCACAAGTAGAAGGGTNCTCAACCTTTTCATCTTCCTTCTTTAATGATGGCCTCTTGCTAAATTTGCCAGTTCTTTTGTTAAATTTCATTCTTTTGAATTTCTTAGGAAAAATAGCCATCATTTGACTTAGATAAAAATCTTTATCTGTATCAGATTCTATGTCAGTATATGTTTTCCCAGTTACACAAGTAGAAGGGGGGGTTGAATACTTGTGTGTCTTTTCTGCCTGATTTAAAATCAAATTAAAAACAAAGCTCAAACACAAAGATATGAATAAGTACTGTTTGTATTATTGATTTGTAAATACAAAACACTCATAGTGTGTACACAAACCCTAGCAGCTTCTCTGTGTTTATCACAACAACTCTCTCTATCTCTATGCTCTCACAAAAATATCACACAAACAAATTATGCTTCGACTTCCACACTTTTACAATTAGGTTACATAGAGTTTATATAGAGAGATGCCTATCAACTAATAACAGAAANACAATTTGAGCAGACACCACTTTATTTAAGTGCTTCTGAGTGATCTTCTCAAACTGCCTATCTGTCAAGGATTGAGGATCCCTGGTTAGAGTAGATGTTCTGTCAATGTCAGATTCTTCAAATCCTCCAAGACCTATCTTCTTTTTAGCTCTAAGTTGCAGATTTGATTGACTGCATTTCCAGTATGAAGGTTCTTGAGTTTGATCAGAGTCTTACTTCTTTCTTTGTTTATCAGAGTCTGACTTAGACTCTGATTTCCTATGTCTAGTCCCTGACTGATGTGTTTGAGTTTTTGCTACCTCAGATTGCTTTTGTTGCACACCATCAGGACCCTTAGAACCATGAGAACTATCTCCATCATCACCATCTCTCCTCCTTTTAACTCCCCTTGATTGATTCTTGCATCCCTCATCCTTATGTCTCCTGGAGGACTCACCTTGCTTCACCTTCTCCCCCTTTTTGACATCATCATTACTGGTGACAGCCAAAAGAATCTGTTCAAGAACTGTGGAGATATTGGCCTGTGCTGCAATGACTGGATCAACCTTGATGGTCAAATCAGAAACTGTAGTTTGAAGAGAGGCTTGAGTGGTAGTGATAGCAGCTAGAGCATCTTTAAAAGCGACCTCTTTGGATAATTGAAGGGAGTGAATTCTGTCAAATCTTGTATTAAGCAGAGAAGTTGTATTATCAACACCAGTGAGTTTGATGTTAATATGAGAAATATCCTTGACCACAGCAGCCAATTGTGCAGCAACATTCTCTGTCTCAGCCACAACATTTCCATCTAGAGCTTGATCCTCTTCACCGGGATAGTGAACATGTTCCTGTTGAAATGATTTTTTCTGAAAAGCTTTCAGTCTCTCAGACTGATGAATTTCCAAAATACAGGCAAAAGAATCTTTATCATGTATGCCTCTTTGCTGTGCAGACTCCCAAGACTGAGGAAACACCTGATCAAAATAGACAAAAGAAGGGTGAACTGCATCATCATTTTCAGAAGTGCACTCCTCAGCAACAGGCTCAATCTTTGTAATTGAAGGTGTAGACTCTGGTGTNTCAAAATATACAAAGGAGGGTGGAACTGGATCATCATCTTCAGAAGAGCACTCCTCAGCAACAGGCTCAATCTTTGTAATTGGAGGGGTAGACTCTGGTGGTGTAGACTCCGAAACTGCAAACGGGACTATAGACCCTGACTCCTCCTGAGAGTTATCAGAGACTGTAGACTCTGGAAGTCTAGCCCATATAGGCATGATTAAAAGTGGTTCTTCTGACTTCAATGATGCAGCCTCAGGTAAAATGACAGGGTTATCCACCAAAGCCTCCATGACTCTATCTGCTCTCCTTGCTAGAGAATCCACCAGATGAAGTTGTGGTGTCTGTGTAAATGACTTCTGAGCAGCAAGAGCCTCCTCCTGTTTACCAATCTGCACAATCAAGAAAAGTGACATTTCATCCATCCCCTGCTCCAACTCATTGGACCAACTCTTTGGAAAATCTTGATCCCAATAAGTAAAGCTAGGTTCAGGATACCCTAATCTCTCATTCTCACAGTGGGGTTGGACAACCACTTTCTCAAGCTCACTCAGGCTCTCTACAGCCTTTTCTACCTCTCCTTTTGCCTGGACCAGTGCCAGCCTCTCAGATATTTTTTCACTCATTTTGGAGGGGGCACTCAATAATCCTACAGAAGAGGGGTTGAGAGATAAAGAGTGTGCTTCAATACCTGAACCACCTTGATGGAGGGGAACCCCTTCAAATGTCTGAAGGCTAGGGGTTTCCACCAAGGGGTGAGCATCAACAGATCCTGAACCCTTACAAGCATCTTCTCTCTTTTCAGAGTCTGTTGGCTCCAGTATTCCAGTCTCAGGGTCTACTCTAGACTCTGACTGCTTCAGTATGACTTCATTAGAAGCCAGAGTCTGAGTGTTACCATCTTTGACTGTTTGTGCATGAGACTCCCCCTCAAGGTGGATAGACTCTGATAGAATAGATTGGGAAATCTCTTCATGAGCATCCATCAGAGTCTGTCCTCCCATATCACTGGGGTTCTCATCAGCTCTTTGGTGAGTTGTCAAGGAGGGCTCAACAGCATACTCCCCTGCCCCACTATCACCCAACCTCTGACTAGGTGGTTCTTGTGTGGGTGAGGCAGACTGAGCATCTCTATCACTAGTCACCACTGGTGCACTAGTCCCATCCTCCAACTGCCTTGCACCACCTGCTACCTCCTGTTGTTCTTCAAGAATAAATGCATCCAACTTGTGATGAAAGGCCCTGAGATGGATTGCATTGATTGCCTGGGCATCTGTGAGATTGAAGAGGTCCTGCAGTTCCCTTCTTACTCTTTGAAAATATGTGCCCTTGAATTGATCCAGTCTACTTTGGTAGGTTGGATAGATGTATTTGTTGGCAATTGTACCTATATTATGGACAAGATAGTCAGCCACCTGTCTTGACAGAGGTTGAATTTGAGAGATCCATTGAATGGCTGTCCTGTAGGTAACTCCATTATCCCAAATTGCTTCATAGTTAAAAACTGGTTGCTCAATCTCAGTTTCCAACTCAGCAACAGACTCTGATGCTCTCCTTTTGTGGACCTTAAGCTTTTTAGGCTTCTTTGTAATTTGCTGTTCAGAGTCTGGCACACCTAGTGCTTTGAGAACTTCATTTGTTCTGCCTTCTATGAGCCCAGCTGCTTGTACTTGGAATGAAGAGTTGAATAGGTAGCTGTAGAGATTTTTGACCACATCCTGTGCAGACATTTGTAGCTCCTGTTCCATTCTCTTCCTTAGGGCTTCATAGGTTGAAAGAAAATCCAAGACTTGAGATTTAGTCTGATATTGCTCTGGATCTTCAACTGATTCCACCAAAGGATATAAGAATAGCAGTGCCTCATCACTTGGAGTAATGATCTCATCAATTAGGCATGAGGCTGCATCCAATGGCATTCCTTCCCAAAATGTGTCATGATCAGAGTCTAAAGGCAGTCTAGACTCTGACTCAACATTAGACTCTGGTTCAGGTGTTTTCTTGATTTCAGAGTCTGGCTCTGCAGGAGCCTTGGGAGCATCTGTTTCCTGCAAAACAGGGTTAGTAATAATAACAGGCTTGTGTGTGTGTGCAGAATAAGCCTTCCTTAACCTTCTGTACTTCTTAGCAAAAGATTTCTCAGGAGACTCAATGTGAGAATCCTGAGGTGCTTCCCTAGGTTTTTCAGAGTCTGTAGCCTTTTGAGAGTCTACAGACTTGGCTTGAAGGTTAGAATCAAGTGTATCATGACCTTCCTTTAGCAAAGAAAGTCCTTCAACAACTTGCTTCTCTAGTGGATTGAGCTCCTCATCACTGTGCTCATCTATAAGCCTAGATTGAATCAATTTTCTCCTCTTTACAACTGGTGCCTGTTGAGAGACACCAGAGGTTGGTTTCTTTTTGGATTTTGGTTTGGAAGATTGTATAATTGAAGGGGATTGGGTGACTTGGGTAGGTGCAGGGGGACTCTCCATTACTTGTTCCTGCACCATTTCACCACCAAAAAATGAAGCATTGTAGATAGAAGGTTTGTAGGATGAGAGTTTTACCTGCATTACCTGTGGATATGTCATTGCAGGTAGACTCTTCTTTTTGTCATCAATTCTCTTAATGTCAGAGAATATCCTCCTTTGCTGTTTGTATGCCTGCACACAGCAATCATCTGCCAACTTGGTTGACATGTCAGGAATGAAGTGATTGAGGAGAATCATAAGAAATCTATGATAGTAGACTTTCTTTCTCCCCTCATGCACATTATTTAATTTTGCTCCCATTTGAGTGAGCAACATATCACCAATGTTGATTATTCTATCAAATAGGAGACTATGACCAATTTGATAAGTAATAGCAGTAATAGCATCAAATCCACTACACTTACCAGTAAAACACTTAGCAATTTGATCGAAGAAAAATGACCATTCTTTCCTTAAGTAAGGCCTAGTTATCTTGCTCATGTTATCTAAGCTAGCAGAATAACCTATTGCCTTAAACATGCTTTTAATGTCATCATCAGATACAATTTCATCAAAAGTAGACTTAACAGGCAGTTTAAACACAGAATTAAGCACATCTGCAGTGACATCAAATGTAGTCGAACCAAAGGTAAACATTATTTTACCTGGTTGATCCTGAGAAGGATCAACTACCTTTGCAGTGCTCCATGCTTGTGATACAGCATCCATGTGAATGACTGGTGATGCCTTGAGAATGTAGTGTAGCTCGGATTGTTCCAAGAAATCCATCACAGGGTAGTAGTCAGCGTCTACCCCTTTCCTATCTCCAAGAGCAGCAACATGATTTGTGGTCATGAACTCGAAATCCCCAAATGTGAACGCAATCGCCTTGGGTCCTCTCATGACAGTAGAAACGGCAGCCATTAAAGTTGTTGAGTTGAAAGTGATGGAGAAGCTTGAAGAATTTAGCTAGGGTTCGTAAAAAGCTCTGTGAATATTTTTGCCTTAGAAATCAATTGCAATAAACAAGTGAGTAAATTGTATGAAAAATTCTATTTTGTTCAAGTTGCATACAATACACACGAGTCTACAGCCTGTATCCGGTCAAAAAAATAACTGTTACCGCCTATTTCAAGTCATTTGAACATTTTAAATGCAATCAGAGTCTGCAGGCGCGAATTTTAACCGTTTCAGAGTCTAGGCGATAATTTTCTCAGAGTCTACTGACTTTCAGAGTCTACAGACTCGTCAGAGTCTAGACTCTGTCAAGGTAAAATACCAAACAAAATGTTGCACTAACAATTAATCACAGTGTGTTAAGACAGGGACTATAATTAAAGTACATACCTTGCTTCTTTTAATTTTTGATCACTTATATATTTAACATACCTAATTCACCTACCAGTCTGAGAAAGGTAGACTCATCAAGTGGTTTTGTTAAAATGTCTGCAATCTGTCTGTCAGTTGGAACATAGTGAAGTGTCACAGTACCATTTTCAACATGTTCTCTAATAAAGTGATACCTGACATCAATGTGCTTTGTTCTGGAGTGTTGGACTGGATTCTCTGCAATTTTAATAGCACTAGTATTATCACAATACATAGGAATATTTGAGAATGTTAGTCCATAATCAAGTAATTGATTTCTCATCCACAGGATTTGAGCACAGCAACTTCCAGCTGCAATGTATTCAGCCTCAGCTGTTGAGGTGGATACAGTTTGTTGTTTCTTGCTAAACCAAGAAATTAATCTGTTGCCAAGAAACTAGCAATGTCCTGTTGTGCTTTTCCTATCTACTTTGCATCCTGCATAGTCAGAATCTGAATA